>OMLB01040472.1:11835-30594 GCA_900302555.1 Myripristis jacobus
GTAGAGAAGTGAGCGTGCACGACATCAGTGCATGAGAAATGACTGGCACTGGGGTGGTGACGCTTCCTCGAATTGTGAAGAAAAAGGTTAGCTACACAAGCTTTAAGAATCATTCATAAGCAATTTGAAAAGGTTTTCTCCACATCACATAATCAACAAGTTGTCTCAGGTATGTGCAGGTTTGTTCGTGGTTCAAGGTTTCATTTGGCAGCGGGGAAAAGACAGAACAGGTCAGGCAAGGAATCAAAGCAACATCAGTGCTGTAGCATGTAGCGTGATGCAACAGACAGTTAAAAAACGTGAGACTCTTTACAGACAGTTTGACTGTGGAGAAAAATAAACGGGATTTAAAGCACACAAAGAGCCACGGCTCTCAGAGATGCCACACACAAGAATGGCAAGCTTTCACCTTTGATCAGGAGGAATGAAACGGGGATTATGTTTAGTGGCGTGTAATCCTTGACAGAAGTGCTGCAAGAGCGTAAACCAGTGCAACTGTACAGTATCGTACATACAGACCCACTAAGACACCCCGACACACACAAGTCTCATGCCATAAAACAGGAAATCTACAGCGTCTGCACAGTAGAATTACATTTAAAACAATCTTTAAGTGGCATACATCTGTCAACCTGCAAAAAGGAATCTTGTGCAGCTACATAACTAAGTTTGACAACACCACAGTCGGATACGTGCATATTAAATCCCAAATTTTACCAGTGATGCTTCCACAGAGAAGACACTTAATTTCATTGCATAACAGAGCAAGTTCAACCTGTTTGCACTGTGTTGGCTTGCAGGAGCAAATTAGACAAAGTAAAATTAAGTGGAACATGCTGGAAAGAAGAACGCTGAACATATTTGCCTATTTCCGGCTAAATCAGTTTGCTAAATCAGTTTAATTCTATTACACCGACAGGGAAGTGTGACTCGAAAATAAAACAGACACCTAAAATTTGGAGAAGTGGGTTTGCGACTGTGTGGGACTGAGATGCTGTATGAACCTTTGTTTAATAAGAGGTAAAATAAAAACAAATCTAATCAGGAATATATGCTGTTTTAATGCAGATTATGAAAATTACAACATGCACTAAGCTTCCTCTCTAAACCCAATCCTATTATCATGAGTCTGGCTTCAGCTAAAAGACCCAACATGCACTGTGTCAGGCTCCATCAAAGGTATGTGAGTGTGAATGACAAAAATCAAGCAAATCAAGCTGCAAATATTAAAACAAAAACAAAAACAAAAAATCAGGAGGCATTTGTGTTTGTAACATATCAGCGTGATTATCAAATTGATTGGTGAAATGTGCATCAAGAGCTTAGGCAGATTTAGTCTACATTACAATAAAAATCTCCACCTTTGCCGCCACGCTAATCTGATAATGATTAGATTGGGTCCAATGATTATTCAGATTAGGCCGTTTGTTGTTGGGTTACCTCTGCTGTTGAGGTTCCAGCGTTGAAGAACACCTAGGATCAAACCAGCAACACACACTCAACATCAGACTGCAGCAGACACTTTCATTCAAACTGACAAGAGTCTATAAAGGTGCTGTCAGCTTCAGGCTGTCAGAATATTAAGTTTGAAAAGTGAACAAGCAACATAGAACTAAGGGCGTTTGATACCAGTTATTTGAAATAATTTGTGCAACTTCTAGTCCAGATTCAAAGAAATCCTAAGCAGCTGACAAGGGAAAATAAAACTCAAACTAGACTGTTTGGCAGGTTTAAATCCGCTACACTGAACCTTCATTTGGGGGCGTGATGGACCCGGGAGGCCCTAAAGCTCCAATTTACGCTGCAGGGTCAGCGGAGAGCAGCCCATCTGTCCTGCCGAGGCTGGACACACACGACACACACAGCGGGACCCGGGCCGTCCTCGACTAATGTAACCAGATTAGACTGAACATCACATGGCAGCTCTCCTCAGATCACAGAGCTCAGACTGAGGCAGGCAACAAGTGGGAATCAGAGCAGGGAAGGAATGTTTTGTCCTCTGGTTACATTCACAGGCCCGATTTTAAAAATTCAGAAGCCACTTTCACTTTTTTGTCAAACAAAGCAGATTTTCAGAATGAAATAGGAACTCCAGGTAAAGCCCAAGTAAAACCTAGCATGTGTCTTGAGGCTGTCAGAATGAATTAAAAATGTTAAAATTTCAGTTGAATGTCAAAAAAATAAAAATAAAAACTAATTCAGACCCCAATTTGTCAAGTGAGTGATATTTTTTTTTAAATTGAATTGTCTACTGAACTACAACTGCCTGTTATCAGTTTTCTCAGATTTCTCAGCCTGATAAAAGCTGGAGTACATTTGTTAGACATTAAAATACCTAAAGACGGTATATTACATAATATCAGTCTGTGTTCACCCCTTTGCCTGAGGATGTTAGGATGTGTGATGGGCGAGGCCGGCAGTGAGCTGGGTGTGGCTATCAAGCTGATGCAGGAAGTGACAACAACAACAGAGGAAAGCAGGAAGAAAAGCAAAACCAAATGTTCCAAAACACGGGCAACAAGAGAGTCGGATCAGCCTGAGGACTGACGACACCATCGACACGACGGCCAGGCGGCGGTGCAGGAACCCGGACTAACGGCTGTGCTCGATGTAGAGCCCAGTTTTCCTGTTTTTTACCTCGGGGAGAGCAGCAAACCCCTGAAACTAAGCAGAACCCGTCAGCTGGTTTACAAATCAGGTGACAGCTCAGTCACATAAGTCATGTTTTAGCTCACAATATTCTAAAAAAAATGTTTTATCAACAAACTCCTCAGATAAAAGTCCAACTTTGGTAAGGCGCATCGCATTTAGGACGGTGCTTTTCCAAATAAAACCTCCCTTGTTCCATCTTGTCAGCCGTGTGCTATGTCCAGCAGCCTAACCCAGGCTTGCAGCTGACAAAGTCATTCCTTCTGTCTGTTATCTAAAACCTCATTTTGTAGAGAACTGAGAACATCAGAAGTGTCATATATGCAGCTGAAAAAATAGCTACAGTGACAAAGATATTAATTTCACCTATCCAGTGGCGGGCAAAACCTGAGCATCCATCCAACTGAGCGCTTAACATGAGACGGCGGGCAGGGCGGAGGGTGAAGGGTTAAGGCCGGCTGACCTGCCTGTGCAACCTGAGGCCGAGGCGTCGAATTCACACACTTGGGCTTTCAGTCTAAATCATGCATACCACTGCTCAAAATGTTGGCTTCTACAGCTCCTGGACAGAAGCGGAATGGATAGGTAACAAATCAGATTCTGTAAATGCTCTGATACTGGGAGAACTCTGAAGCTTGAAAAGGTTTTTTATTGTATTTGTTCACAGCAGCCAGGAAATGACTCTTACATTTCAGGCATTCCTGTCCAGACCGACTCACTGTGACCAGCACAGGAAAATAAGCGTCATGTCCTCGATCTCAATGTTACAAGCAGCCGGCAGAAGGGGTCAGAGGTTAAATCCACACGGCTCAAACTTATGGATGTTTTTTTTTTCCTACTAGCTGAAATTTGGTGAGAATGTTTGCTGTGTTTAAAGTCATCAGGTTGTGTAGGAGGCCCTCACTGGCTCATATCAGCATGAGGAGCTTGGAGACGGAGCTACAGTCCTGATAATGTGATCTGCGCTGTGTGTCGGGGGAGTCAGACAGGAGGCATAAAAACAGATTTATATCAGTGACTCTGCTTATGACAAACTGCACACTAGGTCTTCCTTTTCTCTGCTCATATCTTTATCAAATTAATACTTTGGGCTATCTTGGCTGCTGGTCAAACTAAGGAAGACATCTGAAGAAAGCACTTTGTGTTCTGATCACTTCCCGTCAGACTCTGGCCTTATTTCACATCCACTCAGTGTCCATTTTATCAGCTCCACCTGTACAATCTAACCCAGCCCAATCCAACTGCTGTGCCATGAGGTTTTCTTGTTGTCACAGTAACAGAGGTGTTCATTCACTTCTGTGTTTGGCATTGAGCTCATAGTTAGTGCTGCTGTTGGACTGGACTGCATTTTACTGAGAGCTGTTTCCACTATTCTGTCCCCCCTCATGTATATAAATAGAGAGGACAAAAAAGTAGAAACACCTCTCAGTATAATGCAGTCCAGTAGCAGACCTCTGAAAATTACAACCTCAGTAATAAACACAGAATTAAATTGACACATTCTGCAAAATGTCAGCACAAACTGAACATTATAAACTTTGTTAAAAGGTAGAATTTATGGCAGAGCTGCTGAGCTGAACTGCATTAGATTGGACAGGTGGACCTGATAAAGTGGACACTGAGTCATAGGACATATAGGTGGACATATATGACCAGACAAGGATAATATGTTGCTTTCATGTACACACATACATCATATAAGTTGCACTTAAATGTACCACAAATACATCATCATAACCAGAGATGGCTATATAAGTCTGATTCCTTTTTGACTTTATTTCTCTAGGAGCATATATGTTCACGTTAGCATGCAAGTCATGCTAATACAGTGGGGGTACACAGTCAATGAAAAGGAGCTAATTGTGAGGACCATTTCAAAAGCAAGATGAACAACAGCATTGCTTTGTTTACTGAATATTGGCTGCGCTCTGTTGCGGCTTTGCGGATAACAGTTCAAAGCAAGACAGCTCATAACGATGAGTGACAAGTGCCAGGGTGGGAACCTGACCATCTGAAGTGTAGGAGGGCGGTGTTAACTGTAACCGTCTCAAAGAAAAAGTTCAGTGCTGCAGCTTTTGCAGGCATGATCGGAGTGCTGACCAAAATGTTTCATTCTCAGCCTGTAAAATGTCTGCTTCAGGTATCGTCTAACAGCGCGAACCAAGAGTCAAAGTTTATTTTGTACTGTGAACTGGGTCAAATTTGACTGCAGTAAATACCTTGTGTGGAGTGACATTTTTAATCAGACTGTATGAAGGAGGTGAAACAGGGGTAATGCTGCGCTGCTGTCTGTGCTTTGCTGTGTGAGAGATGTATGGGGAATGTCAGCTGTGGCCATTCTGTGGATGCTATGGCTAAATGTTATTCCATTGCCGCTCCCAGAGCCCCATGTCAGTGTTGGATAAGATTGCTGTTTCAGAGAGCAACAGTAACACCTCAGAGCAGGAGACAGTAAATCAACTGTCCATTGCAGCAGAGACGAAGCTGTTAACATTTAGAGTTAGGATGGTTTTTCCCCCCTCGTTTCATGTCCAGGATGAGGGCTTGTGCTCATTTCATGGCCAAAAAGTGGAACAGATTGAGCTGGATGCAACGGTAAAGACACCTTGTTACGTAACCGCTGTTTTCATATCCCTGTTCAGCTGTCATTCCAGTGCACTTCACACCCTTTCTGTCATTTTTATCTGCGTCCTCTTTCTTCCCTCGCTTCTTCAGGCCTAGCCCTCATCTTCCCACTCCCTACCTGCTAATAAAGAGATCTAGGAGTGACTTTTATTGCCTCTGGTGACAGTGTGCGGTGACAGGTAACGTTTCAAAATTATTGCTGCATACCGGTCTGGGGCCACACAGCCTCCTGTCAATCACTTTCTTGAACACACACATAGGCATGCACACACACACACACAAATGTTTTGTACTGAAGGCAGAGCCTCCTAGTTTAGCATATACATCTCACACAGTGATTCATATTGCAGACCACCATGCTCTATCTGGAAACCATCATTATCATCAGAAATCAGCTTATGCAATACTAAATACAGTACAGCAATGTAAAAGGATAACTGATAATTGTTGCACAATAAAAGCAATTCACATATAAAATCTATAATAAACTGCATGTCAGTGTTTTAAATAATGTACATCTCACATGAAACAAAGTGTTTCACAGGTTTAGAATGAGCTGTTTTAACACATAGTGACCTGATGACCTTTCCCAAAAAACTAAATTTCTCTAGGTCTGTGTTCTGATTTTGTTGTTCATCTTGTTTCTATTTTATTACTATTTATTTACTGTCAGTATTGATTATTTTATTTATTTTGCAGTATTTTGTTGTGTTTTTTTACGCTTCCTCATATGCAGCACCTTTGGATTGATATTTCCTTCCAAATGTTGTCTAATCTACTATAAACTAATTTACGTTGTTTTACCATTGTTGTTAAATTGTCTGTACCATTTTTATTTCTTGTTTCATAAAACACTTTGTAACTTATTATTTGTACTTATTATTATTATCATTATCATTGTTGTTGTTGTTGTTATTTCCCTTAGCACCGCATAGTGTGTGTCTCCTGTCATGGATGCCACCATGTTGTTGGCAGTTTCTGCTGTTATGAGTAACTCTGATGCTGACATCTCTGACAACTGACAATTTCACCATCAAGTGAGGGCAATTTGCCCTACAGAACCAGTGAAGGCTGTATTGAGACACAAACACACACACACACACACACAGAGAGAGATACAGGTAAAAAAAACAAAAAAAAGAAAGACAAAAACAAGAAATTTTGCTTAGAATGGATTAGTGTTGCTGTCATCAGAGCCTGTTATTTAATTGCCATATAGAGGAGTTAATTTCCCCCCAGACAAACGACTCGCCTGAGCTCTGTCCATCTGTCCTTCCGTCACACGCAACTCCTGGCCTCTGCCGGTGCATAATGGATGAAACTTGGAGGAATGATGGATGCCGGGGTTTCAACCTGATTGTCTCACCACAGCACCCAACAGGCTAACAGGGCCCTAAACTTCATGCTCAATATCCTCAATATCGTGTGTACTGCTGGGTAAAATTTAATGGACCTCTGGGGAATGATGCATTTTCACACTGATATCTAACATCTGCAAAATTAAACTGGTGGGCACGGTGTCAACAGCAGACCGGCACAGCATGTCAGGGGTATGCAGGTAGCAGGAGAATGTGCTGATGAATCTGCTTCCCAAATTTCATGGCATTCCACCTGATAGAGTTTGAGATATCAAATTGGCATTTTGGCAAAGTGTGGCACTAGAGGATAGAAGTAATGGGGCCATTAAAAATCAAGAGGAATCCTCCTTTATGGAGCATGAATACATTCACCAAATAACATGAAAATCTGCTAACAAAATTTTGTGGCATCTTGTGCAAATTTGACATTTGGAATGAGGAGTGGTCAGAAGGTCACCAAAGTTAAGGGGGCTCATCTTGTGTGGAGCATGAATGTGCTCACCAGATCTCACAGCAATCTGCCCAATAGATTCTGAAATAACAAATTTGACAAGTTTGACATTTTGGGTGATGCTCCGGGGAAAGTGATGGTGTCACACCAAAACTGATAGGGTTTATTCTCTGGCAAACATGAGTATGCTCAGCAAATTACTTGACAACCCATCCATAACACTTAGTACAAGTCAAATATTCGGCCTTAGGGTAGTGCTAGAGGAAAGGTCATCAGGTCACGGACATTAACAAGGTTCATCATCTGTGGAGCGTGAATGTGCTCACTAAATTCCATGTAAATGCTAGATATTGAGATACTGTACAAGCTATAATAAACCTTTTCACAGCATTAAATAGCAGGTAAACACAAATGTAACTAATTATATTAATTAAGGTTTCATTAAATTTAGGTCTAACAGAGCCAGAGCTCTGCTATTCTTAATGCTGGCTGGCTGAAAAGGCTCTGCTTCACTTAAATGGAACAGAACCTTAATGAATGCCCCTAGTAACACCTGTGTTCACCTGCTATTTCATGTTAAAATGGCTGCTGTGAAAAGTGTCTGCTGTTCCTGATAGTAGCACTGGAGGTAAAGGTCATAAATTCACCAAAACTGACAGGGTTCACTCTCTTAGGAGCATGAATATGCTCACAAAATTGCACGTCAGTCCGCCCAATAGACCTCACAACATATTATCTCAAAGTTAGGTGTTGGACATACAGATGGACTGGCATAGCCATTCCTAGGCCCTATTTGCCATCAGGGCAGCAATACAGTCTCATCCAGGACAACTTGCATCCGTTGTTGTGTGCACATCATTGTCATCGGTTTTCCAGTGACATTAGTTCTTTTCTGCATTAAAGGGTGCAATAAACTTACATCTTATGATTACTCTGAATATTTTGCACATATCCTAATGGGACATATGGGACTTTAATCTAAGAGTTACTGAGATTTGTCATCCAAGCAATGTCAGCCCTTGATTTTAAGTATTGTAGAGCTACAGAGATGCCCTGGCCTACAAATCATATCCTCCTGACATTAAAAAAAAATGTTGGTTTGGTGCATATCTAAGCAAAAATCACATCATTCTCTTCTGACTTATTTTTTTCCAGTTAAAATGAAAATTATGATTACTCCCACTAAAATAACAAATATTATCGCAATCTCAATATCTGTCAAAATAATCGCAGTATGGTTTTTGACCACACTGTGCAGCCCTGCAGTGGTGTAGAAACTGAGAAGTCAGGGAATGGAATTGTTAATTCCAGTGTTGAATGAAATCAAGCAGTTACTGACCCAGGAGTTCATCAACTTTGGGAATTGGAAAGGCATCACAGTTAGGACCATGTTCACTTTGTAGTAGTCAACACTGAACCAGATGTGTATACTATAATCTTTGTGACTGCAACATGGCAGGGGTGAAAACTAATCTTTATCTCCTGATGCACACTCTCTCAGTGGGGTTCCTTTGTTACACAGGCAGTTCTGTGACCCAGTGAATGGAATTTTGCTTGCAGGTTTCAAATGTATTGAATTTCATTTTTTTTTCTTTTTTTCTGTCGCACAGACCTTGTCTTAGCTCTCCTTAATCCTGTCCAATAAACCTTTCATCCACCGCTCAGTTTAAAAGGGTAAAAACCCCTTGAATGCCTCAGGTACCTCCCACAAGGTGACATAGGATCCAATCTTTTGTCCAATTCTGGCTTGCTTCGTGTAAACTCAGAGTTCTAATGAAACTGTTAACCAGAGCACCTCCCTGGGTAGGGGCCAAATGAGTTTACGCCCAGAACCCCCTAAAGCTTGTGTAGTGTTGGTGACATTAACGCTGCACCATAGAATTACCGGTCAGCTTTTGAGCTTTGGACTCATGAGCTATAGGGCCCCCACTGGTGCATGGTACAAAGTGCAGTAACTGGCATGTGGTCAAAGGGCAAAAGGTGCAATGTGGCGCTGGTGGAGACAAGGCGGGATTAGGAGCCGGCCCAGCACCAAGGAAGAGGATTTAGGGACGCGTTCAAAATTCTAAGGTGGGCAGCAATATAAATAAATTGCAATGACATTTTGACAAAAATATGCCATTAATAAGTGCTGTCCCCTGGTCAGTAAATAAGGGACATAACACATTATATTAGTGAGGCTTACTTTATATGTAGGCTACAATATTATTTGTATATGCTACGAAGTCAATATTACAGTTAATGTGACATCTTTCCTGTTTAAGCAAATAATGCTGCACAGATACGTAAGCCTTCCAATAGAAAAGAGCGGAACACACACAGACATATCTAATTTTCTCTCCGAGGGATCGAAGCAAACATCCACAACTGCAGATTAGAGACCATCCAACAGTAATTTCCCATACATTTGCACAGTCTATGCAACACAAAGATCTTCCATAATCAATGCTGTATCTGCGAGTGAAAGAAGCCATTCTGATAGATGCACCTAGGACATAATCTACACGAAAACTGTCACTTGACTGAACCTCTTCACTAAGTAATACATCCTATCACATCAACTTTCCCTGAGCAAATAGCCTAATAGCAAAAATACTGCACCATTACATGTCAAGCACACAATTATACAATCAGAGGGCATGCAATCCCCAAAGATATTTTTATGCTAAGGCAGACATAAACCATCATCCAATTAATGTTTCCCCGTCTGGAGACAGCTCAGGGCTAATGTGACAATTCAGCACTCGGGACCGTGGCCATTCAGGATCACGGTCAGCCAGATTATCATGAGCAGTAAAATGTCAATTGTAGCCACACAGAAACAGCTGTAAAAAAATGGATTTTAGCTTACCTGGTGTTGTTAATAAAACTGCAATTGCTTTGCAGAGCTGAGCCTTTCCATTCTCCTCGAAAATTGCTCCCTAAATACCTTTCAAAGGCCAACTGATCCAGTTGTGCTTCCCGTTTGTTTACCATGCTGCATCTGTTTCCAGAAAACGCATTGCTTAAGGAGTCTTGAACAATCGTAACCCTTCGTATCCTCATTATTAGCCCTGAACATAATGCGGGACAAGTTCAGGAGTTTTCACACATTGCAGTCCAAAAGTCAGTGCATGTGTGACTGCAGTCGGGACGGTGGGCAGAGCCTTCAGAGCAGTGGCTTGGGTTCTAGTGAGTTTGTACAGCACTTTGCCATCCGGGCCTGTCAATCAACTCACATCCATCTTGGTTACATCCAGTAAAGACTGAACTTTTCTGACATCGAGAAAGTTTTGAGCAGCCTGGATTTAAAGCATTCAGTTTGTTGTGACGTTTGTTAAAATGTGCAGACATTTCACCAAGAACAGTCTCCTGTGTTAAAGAATAACCTTTTACACTCCAGCTTTACGTCCTCTTCTTGCTCACCAAGTGTCTTGTAGAGACCTGGGTGTGAGTTGTTTTCATTTTGGAGGAGCATCCACGTCTTTGCAGGCTGCAGGTTTTCAAATTCAGCATCAGATCGCAAATCTTCAGTGCCTTCAGATGCATTTAGAATAAGCTGAACAGCAGTGATCAGATCTGTTTTTTCAGCGTGTAACAGCCTATATTTGGGGGTGGGGGATTTTATACATCGCTCTAGCAGTAAACTTGAAATTTGGCTCTGTAATGCCTTGACTCGTTCAGCGGCTTCAGTTTTCACATCAGCACTGTTAGTTCTGCTGGCTTCCATCTCTGCCAGGAAATTGGTAAAGATGTCAAACAATTTCAATATCACAGACAGAGTGTCAAGGTGGCCACCTTCTCACAGCCTGTTGGGTCTTTTGTTCCGTCCAACTTTATGGTAAACGATGACTCTCCAACGTCTTTGACTATTTCTCCAGTCACAACCTCAGTTCTACAACCTCATTTTGAATGTCATGTCCAGAGCTCTTAACTCAATCAAAGGTTGGCCATAAAGGTGGTTCATCTGAGGCATGGAATTTAATAATGTCCACAACTGCAGATACATAAGCCGGTTATGAGCAAGCTGATCGGCATTAAACCAATGTTGAAATCTCCCTGCCAGTGGAATCTGTTGCTCTTTCCAGACACACGCTTGATGTTCTTTACTGTTAGCATGCCAGGTAGCTCCTCTAGCCTTGTCTGTAGCATGCTTCCGATTACTAAATCCAGTCTGTGAAAACACTGAATCACTCCCTCCAAACTTTCTTTGTACCAACTGGCAGAAATGGCCGACAGCAGTCAGTCATTCCTGAACTGTCTCTTTGCACTACTTAAGACAGACCAGGCACCTCATTTATAAAACCGTGCATACTAAAAGGTTACGTAAGCACAAAACAGGAACAGGAGTGTGTAGGCCAAAAAAATATTCAGATTTATACAATCCTGTGTACACACATCTGCACGCAATTCCCTTTAATGAGTCACAAATCTACCAGCAATGTTGCGCATGTGCACGAACCTCAGCTTATACATGTGAACTGTGAACACCCACAGTTAGCCACATGTGGTCAAGAAACACCCCCCATGAATGCCGATAGCCATATTGAAGAGTTTGTCCAATCATCTCATTTTGGGGAGAAAACAGCACAGTTAGAATGCAAGGCAAGACATGGAGGCTTGATTTATATAAAGCACACAAGCATTTCAAACTGATTTACATAATGAAGATACAGTCAAATCGACTAATTTGAAAGAAACAGAATTTTTGAAAAAGGCAAGAAAAGTGACAGTTTTTGAGGAGAGTGAAATCAAAGTTTTCAGCAGCAGTTGTACAGCACAGGACCTCGGTACATTAGGCTTTTTTGGGCAGTTTGCAATATTTACACAACACTGTCCTTCTGTTCTAAGAAAGTAATGTAAAAATCTGCTTGAGTTAAGTGCAGCAGTAATATACTACTACAAGCTCAGATGTAAGAAATAAAATGGTCTGAAAAAACAATAGCAACAAGAAAAACCTTACTGGGCACCCACATTGACAAGCATCTGGCAACAATAAGTCCACAAGTCCACATTACTGGAGCGGTGCCAGATAAGAAGGGAGACGGGTGTGTCCGATAACACTGTTGCAGGTCAACCAGGTGGACTACAGGCCACTATTTCACCTGTTTAGGGAAATACTGCACCAAACAACACTCTCACACTCTCTTTCCATTCCAGTAGTCCACCAGCAGTGCCAGTGCATCGGTCATGTGCCATTAGACAGGAGTGTCACCGCAGGATTTATGTTTACAGCAATCAGACTGCTACTTCACACTTTACCAAAATGACCGCATCAATCAGTGGTATCACCCGTCCTGGAGTATCATCGGAAAATGGAAGTGCAGGTGAAAATAAATGATTTATAGTCAGTTTTGTGATGCTGAACTTGTCCCGCATTATGTTCAGAGCTAATAATGAGGATACGAAGGGTTACGATTGTTCAAGAGCTGTCACCGGCTCTGTGTCCAGACTTTCTTCATTCGCAAAATCCATACGTGCAGGTGAGGAAGACGTGCCAGGTGAGCTGACTGGAGAAGTCTCAGTGTTGCTCTGTGAGCCTGACAGCGGTCCTGGTCACCGCAGCGATTTTACACACAAAAACTGTATGAAAACTAATATTGTTTGATAAAACAGTGTTATGGAAAACCATTTAAGCTTTTTCTGCAATTCATTAATGCTATTTGATGTAATTTTGGACTTTATACAGCTGTTTCTTTGTATTCCTTAAGTCGGGTTTGTATTTTTATCTCCCCGCTGGTCATTTATTCCCTCCTCTCTTACTATGTGTAGGAAGAATGTGTTGTTTGCTTGTTTTGTTTATGTAAAGTCGTGACTGTAGAAACTGAATTGTCCTTCGGGGATAAATAAAACTTTCTGAATCTGAATCTCTGATGATGATAATTTCATCAGTTAGTTACCTACAGTCCCACCCTCTCTGTGCTCCGAGGATGGGGAACGTGATGGTGACACAGCGCTGATGAAATATTGAGAGGAATTTGATTTGAGCTGGCTTATAACTTAACTAGTTATGGCTCACTAGCACAAGCACAAATAACACTGCTGGTTTAAATGTTTATGATGAAGTGGATCTTTGAGTAACCTGTAATATGAAGTGAATATAATGTGTTCTGCATCCGTTTTTGGGTACTCATGCTTCTAACAGCATAAACCAGGTGGGACTGATCATATTATCCCATTGGACACGAGATGCATTTTTTCCTGTACTTTTTCACCACTGATAATTATTGTATGGAACTGGTGCTTAACTAAATGGATGTCAAAAAAATCTTCAACGGGGGTGGGCTGATCCAGTTGAGGGGGCGGCACCGAGTCTGATTAGGAGAAATATATTATCAGTGGATGTGATATAGATGCTGGCATTAGCTATTAACATTCAAATCAGCTCCTTTAATTAATCCCCTTCAAAAGCAAAAGCACTCCCATGCTGATGTACTGACAGCTTCATAATGAAGAGCAGAATCCAGATCGGATTCCTCCATAAGGAAACTGATGGTTGTGACTGGGAGGTGCACCCCAAATATGTTTCTAAGGACAGACACGGTGCTTTTTGGTGTCCTGTGGAAACGCTCAATTCTGTACTGATGGACATCAGAACAATATGCAATTTCATCAAGAAGAAACACACAAATTTAATCAGAATTTTTTTGGGTGGGTACCACTGGGGATGCCCCGGTGGCTCACTGGATAAGAGCATGTACCATGTACCAAAGCTGAGTCCTGATCGCAGTGTCCTGGCTTCAAATCCGACCTCAGGCCCTTTCCTGTCTCTCTCTACTGTCGCTGTCAAATAAAGCAGAAATGCCAGAAACAGGATATCACATTATGTTGTTTGTCACAGCCACAGGATTATTTCCATTGCAGTTTAAAACATGCAATACTTGAGGGTTTACTCCTTTCCCATGTGGAGGAGACAATGTGTGGTTGAGGATATGGAGCAATGATGGTGGGAAGAGACAGTCCTGAGGATTTTAGTGATCACCACAATGTTACCATCTGTGCTCGTGTCCCCTGACTTATAACCAACTGTTGTTGTGTGCAGTGTGCACAAAAGCACAGATGTTTATGTACTTATATGGTAACCACATTGGAGTAAGTGTGCATAATTGGGCTGTTCTTTAAGAATTCACACCACATTTCTAAAACTATGGTTTGCAGATGAAATGACCATAACTGTCGTGGTGCTAGACGGCTTTAGGGATCTAGTCACCTGAAAGGGAAAGCCGTCATGCATCCTTGCTGATCCTTACCAGCACTTGCTGATGACATGTGCTAGTAAGGATCAGTCTTTTAACTCTATCTTAAAGGTAATATTGGCTTAATCACATTAAAATTGTGTTTTTGATGCAAGTGAATGTGCCTATTGGTTGAAGAACTTATATCCAAGTGAGAGAAACTAATGTTATTTAAACAAGTTTATGTGATTTTAGAGGGGACTGTGCACGACACTGGCAACTTAAGCAATGAAAACAGCACAGAATAGACTATGTCCTGTGCTTTACGCCTTGCATCAGTGACCTGGTGTGAGCAAGCAAGCAGTGTAAGCAAAAACCCCGGGCATCCTTGACATCAAAACTGCGTGGAGCCACTTGATTGTTACTGACACGGCCCCTACCACATCTCTCCTCCTGCCAAATGGGCGTTTGTGAAGGAAAAAACAGTGTGCGACTGATGAAAACACTACTTCACCTGTCCAGACACCATGCTCCATCACAAAAATTGGGCCCAGAGGTCCAGATATGCAGGGCCACAGCCTTGGGATATCATGTTTCACTTCACACTGTCAGGAGAAAGCACACACTCCCATTTCATCCTCACCCTGTTCCTCTCTGTCAGTCTTAGCTCAGACCACATCACTGCTCAGCTCAATACCCAGAACAAACAACACCTTCTCTATCATTTTTTTTTTAAATCCAAGTTAAGCTTCATGATATCAGGACATACAAAAGGCCAAAGTTAAGTACAGCCTTGACTGGATGTTTTTTGCCTTGGGATCAAGGGATCAGGATACTTGTGAATATACCCATGTGCACATTAATCATAATCTTTGTCTTGGCCTTAACTCTCAGTCATGACTAAATAGGATGTACATGGCTGCTCTACAGACAACAGTATGATAGAAATTGCTATTTTTACTGCAAAAATTTTAGGGTTTGACTGGTTTTTGAAGGTTTTGAAGACTTGTATGGATACTGAACACTTTTAAGTTAAAAATGCTGAAACACAACTTGGTGCCAGATTTCAAAATCTTTAAATGTGACTATTTTTCTGCCCTTTAAAACCACAAGTGCTCTTCTTCTTGTTAAGGTGGGAAAAACCTGTAGAAGAGTGTCTTTAAGATCAGCAGCTCTTGATGGCAGGAGCCCACCCTGCCAACTCAACGACCTGAGAAACTCTGGATTACAATACTGTTTTAAAATGAGGATGTAATTTCTGAATAACAATGATAATAATCATCATCATCATCATCATGTCATAAATGTCATAAAAACACTACTGATCAGTTCAACTAATAAATAAAAGATCAGTATAATAAATATAGTTATGGAGTTTTACATCCAGTATTAAGTATCTATGGGAGGAACCTGTGCTAAGAGAGCCCCCTGTCCTGCTAGTTCTTATTCCAGCTCTGCTCTTGCAAACCTGACCCAATTTAAGACTTGACATCACTACTTTCAAAGAAATTTGGAACACTTTTATAATCTCCAAACAAGTGTCATTTCCTCCTGAGCTGCTCTGACATATTTCTAAAAAATTGCCAATTAATTTTTTCTATATATTTTATTCTGCATTTTGATTATGTATTCATTTCATTCAAATACAATACTGAAAGCAAGAGTCAGAATATGACTGAATATCATATTGAAGGAGGATGACACAGACTGGCCAGTTTTTAATAATGCTCCATTACTGGCTCAACATACGAAGCTGATATGTCTAATTCTAACAGCCTGCACTGTTGGCATACTCCTACAATGCACTGCTGACTCAACAACCGGTATTTAAAGAGAAATGAAGGCTGTGCTGAAAACACCTACTCGGATCTACTTTAAAATATGTGACAAAGAATGCCATACCCATGGAGGATATGCAATATGCATCATGCCGCCCCCACCCCATGCAGGATTTCCATGGGTGCCTTCTGATTGGTCTAAGAAAACAATTTATCAAGACTGAAAATGTAATTTACTTCTGCATCTATCTGGGCGTGAATAAAGGCCGCTACAGGCTCCATCTCACTTTTTAAAAGGGTCATTATTCAGCCAAGGTAGGCTTCCTCTCCAGCACATATAAATCAAAGGAAAGAATAAGAGTCATTATGTGTCTCCGTGAATGATCAGAGGCTCCCAGGACTGACAGTAGCTCTGTGCTTACAGGGCTTTCCTCAGCTATTCAGCAGTGCACTTGGAAAATTCAGGCAGAACACCGATATGCACCAGACAATCAATCAATCAATCAATCAGCCAATCAATAAAAGGGAAGAAAGTCTGTATCTGTGTATGTGTACATGTATATGCTGCTGTGAATGCATCCTCACTCTGTTTACAAGCAGTACATCCAGTGTATATGGTGGTGTATGGTGTATAGTTATTAAAATAATATCCAGCACCTCTTCCATCTTCATGACACAAACTGAATTTTAATGTAATGCTTATGGGTTTTTGGCCGATGTTACCTGATGGTGTTTATCGGTACTTTTCGCTGAAGAGACCATGAAGACAGAGACCGATTTTAAATGGACAATATGATCATGACCTTCATAGATTATTATGATTTCAACCACACTGTTATTGTCATTTACAGCGATGACCAGGCATGGGACAGTATGAAAATTTCACATGACAATTATCCGGGTCAAAATAATTGCAATTCACGATATTATCCAGATATCATCAAATATGATGTCAACTCTTAAAATGGCAAAGTAGCCAACTCCGAATCAACTGAGTGGTTCATCCTATCACCTCAGTCAGAGTTGAATAAACTGTGCTGGACATGGAACAACTGACTGAAAATGTGGATTACACCTGCACCTTTATACCTGTCATCAACACATCCTGCTGTGGGGCCAAGATCAACCCCCCTTCTGCTTTTTTTTTTTTTTTTAATTTTTTTTTTTTTTTTTGCACTCAATATGAGGTTTTACACCATTAAAACTTCTTCATCAACATTTGACTCACATAAAACATATTACTTACATATGTGTAGGGTTTGCATAATGAATGTATATTTAATCAAATGAATACATCATCATGTTACATATCATAAGTAGTTTCTGAAGAACTATGTGCTTTGTAAAATTATTTTCCACAACCACTAAAAATATTTGGTTAAGGTTAGGAAAAGGTCAGGGTTAAAGCAGTGTTTCTCAACCACTGGGCCGGGGCCCATTGGTGGGCTGCGAAGCACCATCCAGTGGCCACAAAAATGTTTCAAGTTGAAGCTAATTTTCCAGCAGGAACTGATTTTTGTAGAGAACAATATTGATAAAATGTATGCTTGAAATTCAGTGCTTTAAACACAAACTAGGCATAACAGACAGATCATGATCTTGACAACATCATCAATTTGAAGTACACAGATAATAGCCTAATCAGAATGGAACACAGATTATATAAAATAAGCGGGTGTTGGGCCCACCCTGTTGAAAATACAAATAGGTGGGCCTTGGAGTAGAAAAGGTTGAGAACCCCTGGGTTAAAGGTTATGAAGCATTAGCTAATGCTAGCTAGCTAACATTAGCAAACATTCATTAATGTTAGCTAGCTAACGTTAGCTTAATCAACATCTGACTCACATTTATTGGGCGTACGTAATGGTGTCTAGGATTTGCACCTCCCACTAAAAAAATCATAAAATTAATAGATCATCAGGTTACATTACATATCATGAATACTGTCTGAATAACTATGTACTTTAGTCAAATTATTTTCCACACCCACTAAAAAAGGTCAGGGTTCAGGTTACAAAACATTAGCTTAGCTAATATTAGTTAGCTAATATTAGGAAACAATCATTAGCGTTAGCTAGCTAATGTTAGCCACCAAAAAACATGTTTTCCCCTCAAAACACATTATAGTTTCTTCTGTTGATTTTTGTTGATTTATAACCTAGAAGTGACTGCATGCTGACAGTATGAGAAGAGGTGAGGGGGTGTGCTGTGCTGAAATTTAAGAGATGACAGATGACTGGAAGTGAAATATTACAGCTGCTAAACCATCTCTTCTTGTCACTGATGTGGTTTTATGATGCTTTAGAGAAAAACTAAATATCTTGTAATAGCATTCAGTCTTATAGAGGCTGTTGCATAGATCTTTGGAGGGAAAAACATTAATAATTTGGGAGAGGAATAAGAGGAAAAGATGAGCAGTGTAGCAACACTGTGTGTGTGTGTGTGTGTGTGTGTGTGTGTGGGTGTGTGTGGGTGTGGGTGGGTGTGTGAGTGTGTGTGTGCATGTGATATTTCCTGGGGTTGTTATTAATAAATCCCATCAGCAGCCATGAAACCCCATTATTGCAACGCAGCAGAAGTCTCTGACTCTGACTCTCTGACTGTGCATGCACGTGTGTGTGTGTGTGTGTGTGTGTGTGTGTGTGTGTGTGTGTGTGTGTGTGTGCGCATGTCTTTTGTATGTGTGAGGACTCTCCCAAGGTGACTGTTCAGTAGAGCTCTCATCCATCAGAGAGAGAAGGGAC
>OMLB01040479.1:2365-29982 GCA_900302555.1 Myripristis jacobus
ACAGCTCCGATTACTATTAACAGCAAGGGATGCTATTAACCAATTTCATTCAATCTTAAACCACATCTATGCGGGGAAGATGCAGAACTGCACCCCTTTCAGCGTTTCGTGACTCGGCGCAGACTGAATATGAGAGCTTACTTTATATGATAACATGCGGCAGCCTGTAAATAAACGTGGGTGCATGCTACGCAGTCCGCCAAGTCACGCATATGACACACAGTGGCAACATCATCACCCATCCTTCACCCTTAAAGCGTGAAAATGCAAGTCGCATTTCTCTTCTTTCCCTCTTTTTTCCCCCACCCAAACCATCTCCATCTCCATCTCCATCTCCATCCTTTCCTTTATCCACATCTTTGAAATCGTGTGGCACCATCCACTGCGCCCGAATATGCCTTCCAGTGTCCCCATGCGTGGTGCTACTGCAACTCCAGACCCCGATAACGTACCGCTCTCCTTTGGAGTGAACGTCACCCCCAAACTCCATTCTTAACCCTGGCACATGAATGCTTTTTGTGCTTATTCCCAAACGCACACGCACGATAGATCACAATTCAAAACACTGCACGGTTCAGCAACACCCGCTCTTCAATTCGGCGCACATTCAAAACACCGAGCAGCGCCTATTTCAGTGAAATTTCAACTTTTGCAACTGGGTTGCCTGTTGTTCGGAGCAGCTTCTCCCAAGGAAAAACATCGTGAGAGGGGGGTGGGCAGCACCGTGAACGCATTGAACTGAATGGGATTTAACTGCAATAAACTACTGCTTGGTGTATTACCTATCAACCGAACTGATCGGCGTGCCCTAAGGATTAGTAAAAACGTCCCAAGTTGTGTTCTTTTGCGCGTAATTTCACGATAAGCAGGTTAACGCGAAATTGCCGGAGTTTACAACGGAGTTTGTCGTGGCGCTCTGCCTCTTACAATAGAGAACGGCACGTAACAGAGCTGCTGCAAATCCCACTTCTACACACCGCTGTTTCCACTGAGCTACAGCAAAACAGCCTATTCAATCCGTGCTATAAAGTCACCAGGCTTTCAAAAAAATAATAAAAAAATAAAAAATCAGGGAGGCAAATGGCCAGATAACAAAACATTCATGTAAGGGGTTTCAAATGAATTTCCCTGCAAATATAACTCCGTGACAGAGAGGGGGAAAAAAGAGGCTATTTGTTTTATTTGAACGGCAGTATAATTTACGTTTATGAGAGTTGCCAGCTGTGTAACGGGAAAGCGGGTTGTAATGGTGAGCTGACCAAAGTGATTTCTTGAGACACAACACACAAACAGCTCCAGCGGCTGTTTGGACAGAAAGCAAACACGCGTTTTATACTCGTTTTTCCCCCGGACTTATGCTACATTGTAACTTTACGGGCAGTTAGGTTTCCCTCACTTGCTCAACAACATCATTCATCCAAATACTCCGCCGGGCATGTCCAAAAGAAGGTTGCCCTGTAACGCTGATAAAATTAAACACTTCCACGACTGTATCCACGGGAATCTGAGGAGAAAAGTCTGTGCCCCCCCCCGGTAAAATATCATAGGCAAAGCCCTACCTTTGTGAAGAGCCGCTGGAAACATGAATAAAAAGAGAATAGTAGCGAGAGAGCCGTTGCCAGTGATCGCCATGTTGGACACCTGCTTCAGTATGGGAGAGAGAGGCTGCTTCACCTATAGCTACTGACGGGATCCGGCTAATGAGATGCATGCAAGGGAGGGTGCACTTTACTACACTCCCGTAATTCGCAGTTTTGCTCCAATTCAGTAAATCTAACCAGCACGTTTTTGGGCTTTCACAACTCTTTGAATTGACTTCACGGCCGATGCGAACCAACTCACGGTCAGGCTAGCTCCTTGCAATGCGTTTTTTGATTTCACTGTGTTTTTGTAGTGGCTTGTGGGGGCGTCATCGCAAAAACAGTAAATGGTCTTTTTTTTTTTTTTTTTCAAATGTTATGTTTATATGCGTGCCTATGTGCGATTATGGCGCATATTTCATGTTTAGTACCACTTTAGCAGCGCGTTTTTAACTACATCTAAGTAATAGATACTGTAATTAACAGCTGTTAATGTATCAGTAGGCAGCATTTATATAATCTAGTATATGCCCCATATTTCCTGCTTTTACAGTGCACCCAACATGCCTTCAGATTATAGCCCGCCTGTGTTAAGCCTATGTGCTGTGTGTTTAATATACTCCCTATACTTGCAGTTATATCCTATTACTTTTGCTGCTATTCTGTGTCCTGTGCGTCTGTCATAATTTGTGCTGATATTTAGTAACTTGATTTTGACCGATTTCACGTCCAAACCACAACATGTGTTCAGTGCATTATCCTTGTCAGGGTGGAAAAGCTTCTGAAATAGCATTTAGGTCATGGGGGGATATATTAATTCATTCTGTTAGGTGGGGTTTTCTGCATTTTTATTTTTTTTTTTATAATATAAATGGCAGGTTATGCAAGGAGGGGAGGAATGGAGAAAAAAAAGGAAAAAAGCAAACAAAGCTGCAAGGGATGCAGGACTCAGCATCTGATAGCATGCATTTAAAGTCTGTAATTACACAGTCTGGATTTTTAATTGAACAATCATTAACATTGTTAGGTAGTTTAAGATGCATGTGTTTGGAAAATATGAACATTTGTTTAGGACCCACATAACATCTGATTGCATGCATTTAAAGTTTGAAAACAGACAATCTGGATTTTTAATTGCGAAAGTGTTAACACTGTCAGGTCGTTTCAAATACATGTGTTTAGGAAATGTGAACCTCTGTTTAGCCCATGTTACACAGCCAGGATAGAAGTTGTAAACTGTCAGCACGTTCTTCCCTTAGTTGCACATGTAACATCTGAATACAAAAATGGAGTTGTGTTCTCTCTCTGTCAGCTTAATCTCCCATGAAAAATTAATGAGGACGATGACTAGCTGATAAATGATTGTTAATAACGAGCCAGTATTGGTTTGATACATCATCAAAACCAATATAACAATATAACACTGGATATTTCTACAAACTAATCAGGTTTATCAGTGCAGAAATTCAGCATCAAACATCCTTTTTAAGAAGCCCCGGTTTTCATGCATTCAGTCAAGATGAGTATTCTTGTGTTACAGTCTCAAACAATTTATTTCCTTTTGTTTTTGTCACTTTTTTTATGAATTTCGTGCCATAAAATAGTTGCATTTGTGGGAAGATACAGTATGTAGCTGTATACACGGGGGAAAATTAAGGTGCCAAATGGAACCCAGAATGGTGCCAAGTGAAGAACCTTTCAGATCATGGTTCTTTCAAGAAGCATTTTCCTAAATGGTTCAAAAGAAGAAAAAAATCAGTTCTTTGTGGAGGTAGCAATGATTACTTCAAAGACAGAGCAGAAAAGGTACATGAAAATGACAGTTTATTCTTCGTTTATTCTTTTCTCTTAAAAGAAAATGGTTTCCAGTGGAAGTGAAAGCAGTTCCTTCACAGTGGCACTTTAGGAGAACCATCCCTGATTCCACAAAGAACCTCGGAAGAACCATGCTTCCTCAAAGAATCCCCAGAAGTGCCTCAAAGACCCATCAATACAAGGTCTTTTAGGAACTTTTTGTTTGTTTGTTTGTTGTCAGTTCAAACAACTTTAATAAGCAAACAAACAAAGTTCTTGGTGGAGCCAGCTGAAGAACCCTTTTAAAAATGTTTTCTTCTTCGTTTTCTTTTCCCAAATGATGAACCATCGTGTGGCTCTTCATGGAACCACTCAGTCTTTTAAAGACCCATTTTAGCCCAATTATTTCTCTGTGTCTGGCCAGAGCTAAAATTGAATAGAAAGTAAAACCGCTATGTGCAGACAAAAATATTTCCATCAAACTGCATAGAATCAAGTTCCAAATGTTGTCTGCATGGGTGCATGCCGGCATACAATAAAGTAATGGAGGCAAAAAATTAAAAGCAGCATATGTACCTTTGATGAATGTTACAAATTTGGGCCTAGGCATTTTGCAAACTGACTGCTGAATGACCTTTAAACCTAACCATTACTCACGGCAAGCTGGTTTTCCATTGCAATTTGCTTGTGTCCTTGTACACACTATGACATAATAGTTGCAGTTACACTTACATAACACATTTCACTGATGTTCTTATCCAGATGGAATTACTGTGGGAACAGTAGCAACAGTAGAATAAGCTTACAGTAGAGTCCCTGAGCACCAACATTACAAACAATCAAAATAAAGCAGTGCAAAGGTCAGGGCCTTTGAACATGGTTTGAGGTTTCCAGTTTATCTCACACCCACATGGCAGCTTTACAAAACTGGAAGTGAGCATTCCCAGTGTCCACATGATTAATCAAAGGCACACGTATATGAAATGCTTAGACACTAAGAAACGCATTCAGACACACAGCCTGCTTAAGAGTTTTGTTTGGAATGGAATGGCTGATTTTTTTTTATTTTTTTTTATGTCTTTCAGTTCTCATTTTGTTTTTCTGAAGTGATTTTTCTGTTTTGCCGCTTGGATACTCGGGTTCTGGTGGGGGGTAACCAGTGTCAGAGGGAGGAATTTAGAAGGTCACGGGCCAAATCCCTTCACAGTGTGCTTTTTGTCTCTTGGAAGGTGGGTAGTGATTGGTTTTGGAGTGCATCCTGGTAACTAGAATATGCCCTGCCGATGATAATCTGGCAGGTGTGTGTCTGAACACGCTCTATCAGATGTGACAGAGCCCGTGTCAGGTTACCGTGCCACGCTGGGCAGGCGTACACCGGTGTAACACCAGCATAGCCAGGATACAGTGCATTGTTGCCAGGCCTGAGGTGATCACCCCAGACTGTCTCAACCTCCTCAGAAGTGTGGTGCCCCCTGTGAGCTCTGCCCAGCTGGAATGGCAGCCCTGGCACTGTACACTCTGCCTGCAATTGTAGAGAAAGCTGCACAACCGGGGCATAAGGGCAAGCCTGACACCTACAGACTGCTGACAAATTAAAGGAAAAATCCAACATAAAGTGTCTTAGTAAGGTGTGGGGTCACCACCAGCCACCAGAACAGCTTCATTGTGCTTTAACATAGATTTTCCAAGTTTCTGAAAATGTACTGGTGGGATGGAGCTCCATTCTCCCAAAATATCATGTACATAGAGAAGGGTTATTATAGTTGAGCTGCAGTGCATGACAAAGCCCCACTATAATATTATTACAAAGACTAATGCACATTTGAGAGTTGAGTGGCTCTGGTCTACACAGATATGGGAAAAAAGTGATGTGGTCAGATGAGTCATCTGACCACCATATCCTGGACAAGTGGGTGAGTGCATGTGTGGCGTCCAACAAAAGAACAGTGCAGGCCTTGAATGCTGGACCCCTAGAGTGACGGGGGTCCGCTGGCTCTGTTATGCGGTAGGGGGGATTTTCCACTTGTCCCCTGAGACAGAAGGCTCCCTGCAAATCAATGCAATGTTATTGTGAGTCATCACCTTTATTCTGTGATGACACATTTCTGATCCTGATGGGAGTGGTGTCTTCCAGGATGACAACACCACGAGGGCTTGTTGAACAGTCATGAGGATGAAAATGCTGCAAATTATGACGCTGTGGCCTTCACCGTCACAACATCTCAACCCAGTTAACCACCTATGGGAGATTCTGGAGCGACGTGTTAGCCAGCACTCTCCACCACCGTCATCAGAACACCAGATGATGGAATATCTTCTCAGAAAAATGGAGCTCCATCCCTCCAGTAGAGCTCCAGAGACATGGAGAAGCTATGCCAAGAAGCAATGAGGCTCTTTGGCATAAGTGGCTCATGGTGGCCTCACATCTTAGTAAGACACTTTATGTTATATTTCCCTTTAATTTGTCACCTGTCTGTAACTGTAGAGCTATTCCTGTGACCATACAAATGAAATGTAAGAGGCAGAACTGGGGAAAGAAATGGAAAAACAGAGAGAGGAATTTAAAAAAAAAAAACTTTTTTCATGATATTGTCATTACGAGACAATGAAATTATCAAAGCCTCAGTCATTTTCTGTGCTCTGATCACATTAATTATGTCTGACGATGGTAATGTGGTAATCCTGCCCTTGTTATTGAATTAGTTTCTGGTTTGTGACTGACTTCGGCTGCTATACAAACCTTAGTTCAATCAGGAAGAAACTAATTTGAGTGGACAAAATGAGAGACTTGGCTGAATGAAATGAAACAGTTGTTGGTGATGGAAAGATATTGGCTCCCATGGATGGCTGACTCACTGACTCCCCTTCGATGAAGGGGAGAAAACGGGCCTTTAGGATTCCCCATTTCCCCATGGAGCCTTGACAACTAGGCGATAGAGGGCATACATGCGACGTCATTGTTGGTGTAAGTTACCCCCAAATGACAGCGGTAACATTCAGCTTTAGTGCTGCGAAATCAGGAAAAACACAGTTGAGCTGATGTGCAACTGATTGTACAAATAGATTCATCAAGAAATGAAAGCTATCTTTTTACAGACTGCCAAATGAAAATAGAACAAAACGTGCCACTGCAATTTCCTGCATATAAATGTCAGGAAACCCACACATTTACGTCCATGAACCACTGACTCTTTGATAAGTTGTAAAGATCATTGTCAGTTGTCGATCCCTTTTAATATAAGGAGATAATAGTTTCTTTTATGCTGGGTTTTGCGGCGTTCTGTAGTAAAAGCAGCCATGTTTTATACTCAATCCAACTGCTTTCCAATGGGAAAGTGATATCAGTGCATACCCTCTACAGGTGACCTTACAGGTTAACCTAGGAAGGAGTGCCTTAGATGGAACAGAAAAAAAAAGAAAAATTAGCCCATTGGACATAAGCCAACTCTGATAGGATAGGAACAGCCTGCTGAAAAATGGAACACCTTTTGATAGGCTAATGAGGTAGAAGGGAAAGGAATAAGTGAGCCTGTGAAGGCACTGAGGGTAGCCTCCCTGACTGACCTCATGTTAAATAAATTTGATCATTTGAACTAGCTAAGCAGCCTGGAGTTATAGGCCACCGTAGACTGTATGGACAAGGGCTCTATTTTAACGATCTAAGTACACTGCTTAAGACCATGGTGCAAATGCATTTACGGCATGTCCAAGTCCAACTTTTGCTGTTTCAATGGCAGAAAAAAAGGTGGCTGCACCAGGTACATGGTGAAAAAAGGTTGTTCTTAGTCTCTTAATTAATCATCTGTGTGTTTTGGGTGTAACATGCAATAAACCAATCGGATGTGTCATCTCCTATCCCCTTTAAAAGCCAGGTGTGTCACACCTTGGTGGGTTGCTGTTATAATGGTGGATTTTCCAGGTAAGAAGGAAGGCTTCTCTGCAGAGGAAATGGATCTGCTTGTGCACAAAGTGAAAGCTCACGAGCAGATCATCTACGGCGACAGCAGGACTCCATCAACGCTCCCTGAGGTGAAGCAGGCGTCCCTATGTGCGTAAAGGCATCCTTGTGTTCAGTGCCGGCTGTACCTGTGTTGGCGCTCTAGTCAAAATTACTCCCTTGCGCCCTTCCATGCCTATCCTATCCCTTCCATGCCCCAGGCAACTGCCTATATTGCCTATGCCAAAAGCCGGCCCTGCTTGTGTTATGTAACAAGGTGTGTGCACGCATAGCTGTGCAATACTATCTTGATAATGCACCCTTAAAATAACTGAAAACTCTGCCACTGACTTCAGACCCTAACCCACTCAAAAATGGTACTTGGTAATGGTTCTTATGTTTTTGCATTATACCTTTAAATGGTAGATTTATCTGCATACAGCCAGCTCCTACCAAACTTTGTAGTCAAACAGCTTTCCCCTCTTTTGTTCATAGGTTTTTCTGGATGGCTTCTTTTCCAGCATTCCTCAAGTGCAAATGGTAACTTGTCAAACAAAGAACTCTTGGGGAACCTTTTCAACAAAATATGGGTCTACCCCTACCCCTTAATAAAGAACTCTTTTGGGACATTTTTAAGAGTGTAGTTCTGGTGTGACCAGTAAGTAATTTGTTGAGTGCCAGTACGCGAGAGCAGCAGTGACTGTTGCCAGCTCAGAGAGCCGAACCATTTCGGGAATAAAGAGAAAGTGGTTGGATATCAAAGTTGATGCCAAGAAACATACTGCTGTGCACTGGTGAAGCACGGGTGCGTAGCAATGGTGCACGCTTCACTGGTGCACACTGTTGGGGGTCAGGGGACAACGGAGCTCACTTTCCTTGACAACCACGTGACCTCCATATTTGGAGACAGCTTCATCAGTGGTGCTTTTACAGAGATTGAAGAGGATTGGCTACTAGTTTCTTGTGTGCAAAGAGTCCTCCAAACCATGCACTTCTTATACATGGCTTATAGAATTAAGAAGCAAACAAAATGCAATGCAATTGTGGTGAAGAGGTGACTGAAGAAGATGTTGCACTTGGCTCCAACATCTGTGCAAATCATGTGCCACGTACCTCCAGCAATTGTCCAGTCCTCTTTGATGTTGCATTACAGATACAAATGGATATGACAATGTTTCCACTGGACCAACACACATTTAGGCCATTTTGGCAGCAATCACCAATCTCTGCTTGAAAGAGGATGGACAAAAATGAAAGCATGAAGTGTTGGCAGCTCACCATTTCTGTCACAGATGACATATCACATGAACACACAGCTGCATTGTGGCAGCGTGGGTAGATGGTCCGGGTGTGGATCTGAGTCAGGGTCATCAGGCCTAATTGTCTGGGGGCAATAGGAGGCCATTCCATAGTGCCACGCTGTTGAGCACAACAAATGCTCACAGATAATGGCGCATCCTCCTGGGGTGGTGGAACAGCACGCCACACAGCCTCTGAACAGGTCAATTGTACACCCCACAATGGACTGCGCCTGGGAGTGGCAGTTGTTAAAATGTCTCTCTTCGATGCTCTATCGGTTGGGGAATGGGGTGAGGAGACAGTGCCAAAGGGGGTTATCCCTCTCACCTGCAAGATGCATTGAACAATACAAAACCACAAGTTTTCTGGAAGATATCAAGGACTCAGCTGAGGTGGTGCACTTACTGCATTAAGAGTGGAACCAGTTGCACCCATTACATTTGGGGACATCAGTGCAGATCCGCCTTTGATACCGTTTGTTCATCCACAGTGTATGGAAACCTGGTGCTGTTGTGTTATGTTAACTGTGCTACCCAAAAACAGCTGGCATTCTGTAAGTAAAGTAGAGCATCGATATCCCAACCTGTCCACCAGCTCCCTCTGGAATGTGCTGGTTGCCAAAACAATATTTGGAAAGAGACCAGCAAAGAATGGTTTGTCTGGGTCAGTCTCTCTAAAGTTCAGCACATTCAGCAAGTTCCTAACTATTGATAAATGAAATCGTTGATCGAGATTCTTCAGTTCTTTTTCTTGAAACAGGGCAAGCACATAGGATAAACAGGTGAGCCATCATTAGCATTACAATTTTCTGACTGTGACACACGTTTTCAATCACATGCTGTCCGAACTATTAGCATCACAATCTGACACTGATCTACTGCACTGTTTTTCATTTGTTACCTCTGCCAAAAGCGTTGGACAGGGCTTATATTTTCACCGTCTGGGTGTCTGGTTGTCTGGTTGTTTATTTCTTTGTTAGCAGGGTATCTCAAAAAATTACAAGTGGTTTTGCATGAAACTTGGTGGAAAAGTTGTTCATGGGCCAAGGAAGAACTGGTACATTTTTCAGAGTGATTTATTAAAGCAGAACGTGAAAGTGCTCTAATCAGGTGAATTAAAATATTTCCAATATTCACAACAAATGATCTCTCAGTGTAGCAGAGTGCTGGCCAGTCACAGAGCTGATAGCGATCCAACTGCTGTTGGTGTTGGAGAAACGATTACCGGCACAGGATGAAGCACTTCCCGATCAGCGTAGCCATCATATAGCTCGTAGACGTGCCGAAGCAATCTCCCGCTGTTTCCGGAGTTTGGCGTAGGGTGATACCCTCGGCAGGTGCTGAGCGGTAACAGCCGCATGCCCATCCAGCACTGCGATTGATCTGGGAGCTTCCTGTTCTTCCATCTTGTTCCATCCACGACTGTAATTCGCTGGATGTCGTGCTTGCTTCCAGTGAGCTGCTGTCCTGCCGTTCGCTGAAGAGGAAAGGATGACCTCAGTTGTGTGCACTCCCCACAGTGTCCAGTAGAGGGCGAAGCCTGTATGAGGTACAATGACTGTGGATATCATGGAAATACTTGCACCTAATAAATAATTCTTACTGAACAAGTTGCTCTGGTGCTTTTTTTCTACGTAACTATTCAGAGTACTTAATTTGCACTGAGAAAGGGAATAAATTGTATAATTTTAATGAATATTGAAGTCACTAATATTTAAAATGTTGCCAATATGAGTTACCAAATCTAACAAGAAATTGTAGAAATTTCCTTAAAATAAGATGAATAAGTTCCACTTGTTGAAACAGCAGTGGGAGAGTACCAGTATGATTACAATTATTACAACCTGGTATAGAGGGAATAAGGTTCCTCATTTACGCTTCATTTACTGTAAGAGAGATGCTTCATTTACTGTAAGTGCAGGAAATCATTTGGCTTTAGCCTGGATTTAAAAAAAACACAATGCTGATGCATCCAATCCACAGGCACCCCATACAGTTGACAATATTGGGACGGTCAGTAACTGCGTAGGCAGGTTTAATCTCAATTAGGTTACTCTGATTTATTCTAGGTGATGGAATAGAATGTCACAGGTGAATCGGGGAAAGCGTAGTGTAGTGATTACAAATAACAAATTGCAGGTTTTTGCAGAGTCAGTGCTGTTGCTGGTCGAATCAATATTGATTAGATTATTCTTGGGGAGGAAAGAGACACAGTTACGCTACGCTGTCTGAGCTATCAGACTCCATACCCTCAGTAGGTGTATTGCTTGCAGGCTATCTAACGTCCTGCAACTTGGCATGTGCTTTAAGGGTATGTGGCATCCTTGTTTGAAGCAGCTATTTATATTCCAAGACAAACTAAGTGCGCCTAACCCAGCAGGGTGACACTTATCTGAGCAAACTAAATCCTGCTCCTCACAGATCCTAGTCAGCCAGCCACAGTGGCTAATCAGCTATACATCTCATCACTGCCCCTCTCTGTGGCCAAGGAACCAGAGACAATTAAACCAAACCAACTTTCTGGTGACATCACAGGTTCTAGTTGTTAGATTCCAGTGTTTCTGCTGCTGACGTGAACTACAGTGCCGCTACAAGTGATGCATAAAGTTCCTCACTGCTATTGACATCCTTGTTATCGCACTGACCTATTAATTTGCAACTGTTTTTGCAGTTGTTGTATCTTTCTGTGTTCTCTTTCATTCCCTGAGCATGCCCCGGGCTGAATGCCTGCTTGTGTTTGGGCCATAACTTCTAAAAGGATGCTCACATTCCCAATTTGGTGGGAAACTTCATCACAGGCTAAGAAGGAAGTGCCTAACTTTGCACCCCGTGGCCAAAATGCTGTGCAGCAGAGGGTGTGGCATGCCTCAAAAAGTTATATAACGTCCTAACAGATTAGTAACAACAAAAAAGAACGGATGCAAGGTTTGTGCTGGGCTAAAACACAATGTATTAAATTCACACACTGACTGGGCCATGCCTGTTTTCTCTAAGGCCACGCCCACCTTGTTTTTTTTTGTCTTTGTTTTGTTGTTGTGTTTTTGGCAGTTTTTCCAAAGGAAGCCTCAGAGGGCATCTTCTGACTCGGCTTGCAGCTGCCAACAAGCTGGTTGACACATGGCCATGCCCATGTTGAGAGGGGTGGTACACCACTGGTGAATGACAACATGAACACATGTTTTCTCAAGTAACTCCAGCAGACTTATAAATATTATAAATGCACTGTAGTCTATAAATAAGCCACTGAGATAGGAAGTTATAGGGGCAGTAAACTGTGTTGTTCTAACTCTGCTTAAGGTACAGAGTTACAGAAGGTTTATTTACCCCTGTTTCTTTTAGTTTGCATAGGTTGGTCGTTAATTTAGATCTTTTTTTATACATATATGAACTACCCTGAGGTCTCTGCTTCTTTCACCAGCAAATACACAACCACTGTCTTTTGACTGATAACTATTCCTGATATTTAACATGAAAACAAATGCTATCCTAAACAATGTTCCTCTGAAATAATTCTTAATTATTTAAATGGTTCCTAATTTGCTCCTACTACATTTATACTATATGTACAACTATATGTATATCTATGTCTATATCCATCCATCTATCTATCCATGCACACACAGTTATATAGATATATATATAATATGCAACTTTTTGCCTCGAGGCAGTGTATCCTGGCCTCCTCTCCCTCAGTTGGTCAAGTTCTCGTTGCAACTCTTGTCACCCATCTTGATGAGCTGTCTACTTTGAGACAGCATCTAGCCCGAGGGCGAGGTAAACCTCGCTCCCTGAAGCCACCACAGCCGTTGATGAAGCCGACGTGGAATCCAGCCACTCAGCAAGCAACAGAAAACACAAAACTCTGATGTATTTGAAAAAAAAAAAAAAAAAACTGTTCTTGAATTGTCCTGTCTGCTGCAAGTTTACCGTCACTGTTGTCTCTTTTTTTCTTTTCTTTTCTGCTGCTTTCCTGTATTTCCCCTTTCTCTGCACACAACACACCCAGAGCAAATGGTTTATGCCCTAAAATGTCTACAACAACATTTAAGAGACAATTTCAGGGAAACTGGTTGATTTACATATGAACACACAGGGTCAGAGACAGACGCAGATTAATAAGGTATAATATATTCTATTTATTGCCATCTTAATGTAAAGAAGTGGCCTGTTTCAGCTTTAATGTTTTTTTTTCTTCATTTAAATCAGTGTCTTATTTATATCTGGGTAATGGAGGCAGGAGCTATTGCAGCAAACATTTGGCAGAAAGCAGGTAAATACTGTGGACAGGCTTCCAGTCTGTCGCAGGGTGCTCTACGGTTTTTATTTTTCAAAGCAAGGGAAACAGCCAGATAACATTTTTTTTTTTTCAGGCTAAAATGCACCAAAGATTGCCTCTCAAGATCTACAGTATAAAACCTCGAGAGTTTCACCGTTGGTTCTCTGTGTGATAGTCACTTAAAAATCATTCAGAGCTCCAAAGCCTGCTTTACCTATAGCCTCTCGTGTTGTCCATTCTTCCCATGCTGGTTTCGCATTATACAGTTCATTGACATTCTCTCCAGTTGATTGTGATTTCCTATTCATGCCTTTGATGCAGGCCAGATTTAAAAATTCTGTTTGTGAACCGTCCATACCTTTGGTCTGTCGAAAGCTTGGCAGGGCTGAAATCTGACAAGCCAAGCAATAGTCACCTCCCCCTGAAAAGAGCCAGAGGTAGTATGAGGTTCATGTTGTTCAAAGCAACGCTCTCCCCCCTCATCATCATGTGAGATGATAAGCAGCGTATCTACTGATGTGAATGAGACAGGGTCTCATTAAAACAGATATCTTCAGCGCTAATTAAGTCTTTATATACAAGACCATATTCTTGAAAGGATGTACTTTTATCTCATAATTAAGGCGGTGACGGTGCTTTCCAACATTCGGCGAGAGCTGTGCTGCGTGTAACCAGATGTGTGAATTTTCTGATCAAAGGTTTTACGACGTTCAATTGAGCTCATGTTTATAGAAGTATTATAAAACGGCAAATATCAACATGTACTATATCTCCGTCATGATAAATATTTATACAAGTCAACCAAAATGCAAGTTGGCTGACTCCCTCTAGCTCAGTTAGTTTTTTGTTTTTTTTTTTTAAATGTTGTATTTATTTATTTATTTTGAATGCGATTTTATCCTTTTGGCTTTGTTTCATCCATGGTGATGTGTAGGTTTTTTCATGGATATTTCACAGTATTTCAAGCAGTTGCATGCATACACTCTTAGGCAAAGAAAGGAAAAGAAAAAAAAAAGAAAAAGGGCGCAACTTTCCAAATATTGCCAGAGAGGTTTAGGGGCAGGCTCCTTGAAAAGCTGTTTTTTTTTCCTCCAACATTTTCAGGTTGTATTAGCACAAACCTCTTGATGCAATTGTGAGGAGGCATTTTGCAGGGGTTAATTTACTATTTTGATTTTGCAGTTATTTTCCTCAGGCCCTAAAGACGATGATTAACGTCTGTTGAATTGGTATGACAACATAAAACAGAATACTGATCTTAGTGTTTGGTATTGATGGAATAAATCTTTTTTTTTTCTTCCTTTTAAGGGGAGTCTACCTAACATCATGATACAAATTGATGTTTATTTACCCAGAATCATGATATTTTTACCAAACACTGGGCCGACTGTCTGTAAATGAACGAAACGAACAAACAGCTAGGTAAATGAAAATAACTAACTAATCCTTTAAAGGGATAGTTCAACCATTTTGAAAAATATGATATTTCATTTCCCCTCTGTTCTGTAGGACAGTAGTGATGCTGTCTTCCTCTCATTGTTACTGAGCGCTGGATACTGACTGGATGCTCCAAATGCTAACTGTTAGCCTCCTGCCATTGAGGTGGACTTCCCCCCGGCTAACACTCTTAGCATTTGGAGCATCCAGCCAGTATCCAGCACTCACTTTTGTTGTGTTATATTCTCACTCTGCTTATGCAGTAGTCACTTCACAAGCAGTGAGCTCCTCTTTCCAGGAAAAGTAAGAAATCTGTATGTTGAAGCTGTTTACAACTGGAATTGTCTCCCTTTGTCTCTCCACGAAAACAAGAACGCCAAGAACCGAAACACCCCAACTGCTGTTGCAAAGGCACAGGCAAACACAAACTGACCAGACACAGGGCTGATGTAGAAGATGCTAATTTATTGTAATGCGAAGTGGTCGGTTTGGTAGAGCCAGGTGTGATCCAGAGAGCGGGGCGGGTCCAGAGTCGAGGACGGGGGCTCCAGGGAGCGCTGTTACCCGAGCGGGGTCCAGGAGAGGCAGGGCAGACGAGACCAGACGAGGAGCAGGAGACAGGGTACGAAGTCAGAGCAGGCAGAACAAACAAGGCTCAGATTTCTGGAGCAGGCAATAAAAACAGACAGCAAACAGGAACGGCTCGAAGCGTAGTTTACTGACTGTGACAGAGACTACGATCTGGCGGTGTGGATCTGGTGGAGCCGAGTGTGCATAGAAGACGTCTTGATTGCAGGAGGTGAAGCAGCTGGTGACGACCTGCTCCGACTCCAGCACACCTGTCTCCACTCAGGCAATCACACACAGGGACAGAGAGAGAGAGGCCCAGTCCCAATGTCCCCTCCAAAGGCTCATTTATATTCCCTTTACGTACGGAAATTGATACGCCCGTTTGAAACGTGGTAAAAGCAACAAATCCACTAAAACTCAGCTCAGAGGCAAAAGTTTCTGACAACAAAAAGCATTGTGACAGTGAGGGAGGTCATAATCATGGACCTGCTGCAAAGAGGCAAAAGCGAAGGCGACGTTATAGACGGCGGTGGTCTGTGAGGTCACTGAACACATCACGACAGGAGGATGGAGAATTTTTTTCTGATATCACGAACGAGAGAAATTGACTTCTTCACGTCTCGTTCATAGACCGGTCTCACTTGAACTATTGGCTACACTGCCCCATGATCTCTGGTGGTGCTGCTCCGTTTGGTCCTTACCTGTAAGCTTCCTGAAAACGTGCAGACATATGGACGCAGAGTACGGACAGAAGGCTGTATCTGTGTCTGTATTCGTATTTATTGAGTGTAAATGAGCCTTAAGCCCTTATTTAATGGGAATGCACCTTGCAGTCCGTGAGTCTGTGAGTTTGGACACTGGGATTGGACCAGAGAGAGTCACTGGGGGAGCTGAGCTGAACTGGAAATGGACAGGGAGCATCAGAGGCACCAGATGCAGACATAACAGCTTCAAATGCTAACTGTTAGCCTCCCGCCATTGAGGTGGACTTCCCCCCGGCTAACATTCAAAGCATTCCAGGAGTTATTCTGTGATGAAGTCTTGTAATAACCTTTTTTTGGTGGATCCCCCAAACCTGCCTCATCTACTTCTGTGACTGCTGTGCGGTTAGCTTGATGTTGGATATTTGTTTTTCTACCTCCAGTAACTTGAAAAGCAAAGAGGTGACGGCACTTTAAAGAATAAATATTTGTGATCACTGGAACATGAAGAATGTTTGCCATGTGTGTCTACCAATTTCAAATCAAATTCAGTGTCGTGTGTTGACAACTGACATTATGTGCCTCGTGAATTTTGAAGATTATAATTGAAAGAAACGGCACGCTGTATTAGAAGGAGGATTTTTGAATTAGGCTTTATTCAAGGTTACATAATACATAAGTTATTGAAATTTCAGTATTCTTGCCGTGATTAAAATTTGCACAAAAAACAGTGTCAAATTTTGAAAAATAAATAAATAAACCATTAAACAAACACTTCTCTAAAGCAGATGGAAGATGTCAAAGATGACAGTGTTTTCCTCAGTGATTGTAAATTGTTTTTCCTCTGCCAGTATTCTCAGATACATTCATCAGTGTGGTTTCTACGTGCTTGTTGTCGAAGTTACTGCATGTAGAAAAATTAATCTCCACCAAACACCCAGTATAATGTAACTTTTTACATTTTTCATGTGTAGGTGGTACTGGAGAGGAAGACTGGATTGAGGCTACTGTCTGCGGGGAAACTGGTATCTCTACCTCTTATAAAGCAGATTTCTCCAAGTATGAAGTTTGGTGCAAAGTGGTGAGTGTTCAAAGAAGCCCAAAACCTGACCTCTACCACTGAGGATTTTTTCAGAGGAACTCCGCTGTGGCTGCATTGTAAATATCTCAAAGATCAGCTGGTTGCACCGCCAAATAACAAAATGGACCCACAAATGGAGGGCACATCACCAAAGGCTGTTTTTGAACACTGAGGACGTTTTTGAGTTCTTCCTTTAATCCTGGGTGCAACAGATTCTTCTATTTTTTATTTTCCTACGTCTGTGCAATGCTTTAAAGATTCTTGACAAACACAATGGAGAATGCAGTTTATTTGTACGCAGTGTATGAAGTATATAACTATAACTATAACTATAATGAAACATGGCTTTCGAGGAGCTGTTTTTGGAGGAGGGGTGGGAGCACACTCACAATGTCGCCTGTACTATTTCTGTAGTAGTGTTCCTATAGTGACCCAACTGCATCGAGGGAAAAAGGACTGAAAATATAGGCTTATTTAGTTCTAAGCAGGTTGATTTGTACAATGAAAATTATGACAATGCATTTTTTTTTATTGCAGAAGGCCCATAAATTAAAATAATAAAATCCAGCCTTATCTCCCTTCAGTTTAACTTCCACCTGTTCCACCTGTTCACTACCTCACACTGTAACATGAAATGTGAATCAGGCGTAGGGTGTAAGTTTGGGAACTTGCTCATGTCGTGTAATACAGGAGACAAATCCATGGAGTTGCTTTGGTGCAAAAGAAATGAGGATTCACCTGTGTGATGAAACTGTGTCTCCACCCCCTGCCTAGCTGGCTCTGTCCGAGTTTCGCCAGGTTTGCACAAACCCAGAGCTTTTCCTTTTCTACGGCAGTGTCTCGCTTGGCGCACTGTGATGATCGTGGCATAGCGCCACAGTGGGTTGTGCAGGTATTGCAGTCAAATTAGAAAACTCTTCTTTAGGCTACAGAGTGGTGTTTTTTATTACTTTGAGGCCAAAAGGTTGTGCTTAATCGTGCTGCTAAGTGTGAAATTTAAGAATTTTATATGGAGGAAATGCTCTGCCTGTTGTCAATTCATACTTTAGAGACCCCCCCCAAAATTTCTCAAATCAGGTCTTCTGGGGCGCTCATGTCTTATGAAGGGGGGCTGAGCTCCATCTGGCTCCCCTGTCGTTCACACCCTGGTTGTGTGGGAGGAAGATATGTTGATAAGAAACGTATTTGTGTCATGTCAGAGACAAATGACAGGTTATCTTCCTGACTGACCTGGACAATGACACAGCAGAGGGCAGCAACATTTTGAGGAAGAAAGCGCTGTGAATCCAGTACAGTGACAAATGAGACATAATGAGAAATGTTCAAAATGAATTAGAGCATTTGCTTTGGAAGTTGCTGCAACACTAACAATCTCTGCGTCATGTTTTGGACACAGTTGCACACAGTTTTCAGATTTGAAAACAGCTGCTTACACTCATTGGGTCAATCTGAGAATGTGTGATGCAAGAGTGACGAATGACAAAAATTGGATTTGCATTTTAAATACTGAGAAAAATAAGAAATAAAAATGGTATAAGGCTGTGTAAGGCTTAGCTCACGAATGGACAGCCCTAGCTCACTAAAGAAGCGAGGAATTGTCTCCTAACAAAACAAATACAGCAAAACTGACCTTTTCTCAAGTGTCGTGCTGACTATAATACACCAATATTTTTAATTAACACAATGCAAAGACTGGGTGGAATATTAACAGTGTATTGCACTCTGGACGAGGAGGCGGTGGTGAGGGGGAGGTGACAAATGAGGTAGAATATGTTGAGGTGCAGGGCCATGTTTGGTATTTTTGTGATTGCGTAACTGTTTAACCGAGGGAAGGGACAAGGCTTTAGGGAAGACAAGGAACACTAAGACGTTTTGGGTCAGGAAAAAGACTTTTGAGACAACGGAACATTATGGGTAAGGAAAAATGTTTCTTTGAAGAAACTTGATGTATGGGTAAACTACTGCATGTTTGTGGCTCTGGTTCAAGGGGTTCCTGAAGCCCCGTGCACTAGTACCCCAAGTTCTTGAAAATTAGGAGACATTCAGATACCTCTTGACCTGCAATGTGCCCTTCTGGACTTTCTGCATCTCACCGAGCCCAGTTTGGAGCAGCTCCTGCAGCTTTACACTGTCAGAGGCGATGGCTGTTGCCTTAGATGCTGAAGGCTGTCACTGAGGTGAAGCACACTCGTTACACATACATTATTCGTTTAATACGATCCACAGCAGAGCTTCCTAAATTTCTAATGCGGCCCACAGGAGCGTTTCCTAGTGCATGCATGCCAGACTGTTAGCTAACAAACCTTGGCTCACTAGCTACCTTGTTAGCTTTCTCATTAGCTTGCAAGCTCATTAGCCACCAAAACTACTTGGTTAAGGTTAGGAAAAGGTCACGGTTAAGTTAAGGAAACATTAGCTAATGATGGCTTGAAACAGGAATCGAACTCCCAAGTGAAAGTCCTGTTGATTGACCCATCTGTCTCTTTACACAGATTTTGCTGATTTTATACAACACCAGATTTCCAGAGATCACTCAACTTTAAAACGTCACTATAGGTTGTAACAATATGCTTGTATAAACAACCTTTGGCTTCATTTTTTGCCAGTCTCTTTTTTTCCTTGATGAAATGATGCATGGGTGCATTTTGTTTTTACTGAAGTTTTTACTGAACAATCCTTTAAGGGATACTTTACCCGTAATTTTTGTATCAAGTGCTCACAGTGTGCTGCCCTCAGTGCCAAAAAAGCTTTACTCACAAGCCTTCATGGTAAACTGTTAGCCATCTTTGATCCACTGGGGGAAAAAGTTGGGGTCATATACTGTACATATATTGCACACCTCACTTTAGATGGAGTTTTTGCATTAAAATGTGCCCGTACATGAGACCGTGGTCTTTGTTATGTGGCCTCCATAGTAATCATCAGCATTCTTTAAGTTCAGTTTTGCAAGTCTGCATTGCCTAAAATCCTTGAATTTGAAGAGGTATGGCAGGTTTATCTTTTCCAGTTTTAATGAAAATCTAGCTTTTAGAGATTTTATTGCTATATTTTTATGTGTGTACTACCCTATACAAAAACCCATCTTTTACAGATTTTATTGCTGTGAGCATTGTCATTGTTTATCTGAGCTCTGCTGCAAGCCGAATTTCCCCCAGTGGGACAATAAAGTCCTGGACTGAACTGAGGTGTTAAAAATGTTTTTTCCTCAGAAGTCTTTGATATGATGATGATGAGCAGGTGATCATGTTAACTAAAAGAAAGGATGGACAAAAGAAAGGAGGGCTAAAACTTACAATAAAGCCATTAAAATTTTAAGTGTTCACAATAACTGAACTGGAACTTATATAGCAAATATGGTGCACTGGTATCTCATTGCAAATCTGAATTGCCTTTTGAAACCCTTGTTTTGTGCTGTGGGAAAATACAAAGTGGAAGAGGACCAAAAGCTCTTTTTTAATACATTAAACCATGCCTGTGAACTGAGGAAAATAAGAGAAAGATTGGTGACTATGAGATGGGTCCACGAGGAGGTCCCCATGTCATTTCTCAGTGCCCTAGATACATTTCAAATAGACAGCCATTGGCTGCAAATTGTGATCCAAGTTGTTGTATCTTTGGTGGCCCATAATGCAGATGTTGGACAATGGCTTACAGTCTTGAGTACTGACATATGCAAGATAAGGCAGATTCAAATTGCTCCCTATTTACCAAATCTATTCTGTGAGCTGTGGTCTGTTCCTGTGTGCTTGGTTTGTATGAAAGATGTTTTGTCTTTTGCAGTACAAGCTTCTTTTTCCTTCTCCCGATTTCCTTGTCCCTCTGTATTTTCATACAACAATATCAAGGATTTTCCTTGTAGATTAGCATATGGATACACATATATATATATATATATACAGTAGATAGATATAGATATAGTGCATAGAAGGGGTGCATAACTTGTTCGCCATGGGGGCCAGTAGAAGTTTCAGAGATGACTTGTATGAATATTTACAATTGCTTCTTTAACTAGTTATCTATCTTTGCAGAAACACAAAAAAATATGTGAATTTGGCATTTCTCAAAATGCAATATTTGAACATGACAATCAGGGTTCCTACACTGTCTAGAAAAGCATGAAAAGTATGGAATATGATTTTGATCCTTTCCTGGTCTGGATAAGTATGGAAAAAGAAGCGCGAGTATGGAAAGTACTTTGTGTCTCCACACTGTCTTGTGTTTACAGTTTTCTAAAAAACATTTTTCTGAAAAGGGTCATTCAGAATTTACAATGATAAATGAATCATACAAGCAGTGTATTTGATTTTGTTCACATTTGGAGCAGCCGGCTGAATATGTTTTCCACTGAGTGTGTGGGGCAGAGCGACTCAAACACCTGTCCATATTACAGCGTGCAAATCAACGAGTGGCACTCGCTGCACTCAGGCCACAAGATGGGAAAATGCAAGTTTTCTGAGAAATGACTTACCTGTCCAAAATATAAAAAATGGATGTCAAAGGACCCTCAAACTCAGAAGGGAGCACGGAATAAACATGTAGTTGTCAGTAGTCAGAGATTTTAAACAGTCTGACAAAAATCCACTGGATGTCTGGAAATGTAGGTCTGGAAAAGTCTGGAATTTTGAAATGGAAAATTGATAGGGACCCTGGGCAGTGAAATGCAGACAGTGCTGATGAATGGATGAACACCGGCCGGTCAAAAACTGCCTTAGTGCCCCAAAATGTGCTTCAGCGTGACAAACAATGACAACAGAAAGAAGCAAATACTCACTGTCAGTCACGCTTCCACTGGGTGAATACCACTGAGACACTTCATGAAGGTCTATTGTCCTCGCCGGCGCTCGCAAAATGAGTTTGCAGTTTGGCGTAATTGTCGGTTGCAATGGCGTAGCCTCATAAACATTAGTGTTTACCACAGCCTCTTCCAGTGTTTGTTCAACTGATTAGGACTCGAGTGGAGGAGATGCCGCCTACACTCCATTTGAGTGGTTTTCTCCGCCCTTGCCCCAACGTAATAAGTGGCACACCCCCACATCCAAATGGAGCGCACCCAATTTGAATCAGCAGCAATTGTGTTAATGTCACTTGACCAATCAAAATGCAGCTGGAAATGAGGAGCATCACCTGGAGTCAGCTGATAATTGCTGTGGCAAGTATTGTTCCTCCAGTGCAAGAGGGCGCTGATTTGGCAATAATTAGAGATATAGAAGAACACATTGATTACTTAAATAAAATCATGTCGCAGGCTGGATTTTAAAGGTCACTGAGCTGCATTTGGCCCCTGGACTATATGTTGTGCATGGCTGGTATATGGAGACAGGTGGGTAGGTGGGTTTCATTTTAACAGGAGTTTGTACTTCAGACTGTTGTTCGATGCTTTTTTTTCTCCTACCAATATTTAATAGACATTTTGGTTTAGTCATCACTACCCTCAGCTCCGAGTCTGTCTTCAAATGTGCCGTTAATGCCCTGAAAACCTATTTAAATCATCCAGTTTTATTGAATGTCATACTAACCTCGGAATCACCTTTGTCACAGTAACCTCTGAAAAAGAGGGCCTTTTTTCTTCTGTCTGTTTCACAGATACTGTATTAATGCATAATTACCTCTGCCAAGTAGGTTATGTTTTCACCTTTTTTAGTTCATCTCTCTGTCAGCAGGATATCTGAAAAACTTCCAGATCTGCTATTTCTGCCATTAAATGATGACAGTTTTTTTTTCTTTTAGTCATAACTATGAAACTAACAGCGATAGAGGCTGGATCCAGAATCCTGAGGGTATACTTGCAGGGTCAAAAACATCAATTTAATTTAGACTTTAAGTAATTAATGTTTTGGGCGTCTTGGGTGCTTTGTGCTTCTAGTGTTGTTTTAATTTTGATCTCGTGTGACAACTGTATGTGGGTTTATGAGCTATAAGGCTTGGCTTCAAATAAACAAGGAGGATCACAATATTGTGACTGGTTACGGGGGCAAGAAAAGCCACGGCAGCATAAAAAAAAACAAAAATAAACTATCCTTTTAGGATTTACAGGACTTGATTTGGCATGATTCATGTATTCTAACCCAAGTAGTGCACTAGAATAGTAATTACCTGTCAAATCAAGCAGTACTGTAATCAGTAATGCCTTGTAAACTATTTGATAAATAGCTTTGGCTGTTGGAAGACAAGATTTGGTGCACTGTATGGATTACGCTCCCCTGTGTCTCAAGTGGTGTGCAAAATAAATGAGGAGGAATGCAATCAGCTCAGAACTGCTTCCAGATTACAGCAAGTCCCAACAGGAGGCATCAGTAGTGTACAATTTGACCTGTGAACCCCATAATAATGTTCTGAAATCCCTGTTGTAATCGACTACAAGGCCCTGACAGGTTGTTGGATCAGCGCAGCCCTCCTAGAAAGTCACCACAAGGGCTCTTCACTTAATGAAATCTCTCTGCTTTTTTATTGATTTGCCTCAGGTACTTTGTACTTGTCCGCCAAATAGAGGTTATTTGATTTGGAGTAAACACTACAATGTACATTTTTCCTGTGGTGTATGGCATGGCTGTCCCTCTGTTCCATAGCAGTTTGCATGATGTTTCGGTATCAAACTGCCGAGAGTCAAAATGAAAGGAAAAACTGATGTGGAAATCAAATTTGTCGGCAAACGAGTGCTATGGCATACATTCATTGCGTAGAATGAACACATTTCTTGTCTTATTTTATCGATTAGAGGCATGAAATGAGGACGGCTTTAAAGACCTGTGGCATGTGTGTTAGATGGATTATGGCAAAACTCCTCAACTTCAAGAAAATAATAACATCCCAGACGTTTGAACTTTTTGCAGTGAGTGTTTCTGGAGAAGCCACTGTTTCCTCTGGGTGTGTGTGTGTGTGTGTGTGTGTGTGTGTGTGTGTATTTGTATGTTTCAAAAGCTGGAGTGAAACAAAACCTATATCACACTGTTTTTTTTGTTTTTTGTTTTTTTCCAAGTTGGGATGTTTTATTCCCCGGACAATTTAATTGCAATTTTATTCTGCTGCCCTGAATTTGCCTTTTTTAGTTCCTGAAGCCTTTGAGGCATTGTTGAAAAAACAATTTTGTCTAAATTAATTTTGTCTTAATTAGAGCAACAGTAATGATGTTAATTTTGAAGAAAATTTGCTTTGATATTTTCTGGTCTTACAGTTCAGACATGGGAAAATGTGTGAGGAAACTAGTGCATTTTTTGGCAAGAAAATGGTCAAACTCAGAGATAAAATATAAACACAGAATAACATTTTATAAATATTCAGGCCTTCCAAACCCCTGTAAATGCTGCCAGAGAGCACTTACATATACTTAGATAGAAATATCTCTTACAGTGTATCCATAAGTCTTGAGATCTTGAGATCTTTGTATGACGCAGCCGTGGAGTTCAGTCTAGCATCAAAAAGAGACGCTGGTCCTGACACTTTGGGCCAGTATATTTTCGTCATCATCATAATAATTCTGCCTTTCAGTTCCATCCCAGGAAGAGAGAGTCACAACAGAGACTCGGGTTTGATGTCATCATTAATGCTAGCACATGCATCCCCTCTTTCAGTTCACCTAATGGTTGTTGAAGAACTGTGACACACAGACATGGCAGTCTGTCAGTTGGCAGCTGTGCTTTTGAAAAGCCCCTTGTTGCCTTTGGAACGTGTTCCAGCGAATGTTCCCGTTTCCACATGTACCGCTGGAGCTGACTTTGTGATCAAAATGATAGTAAATGAGGTGTGCTAGGGGTGAGCGAGGTTACAGGGAGGTGCATATATTAGTGGGAGCCTCTCGGAGGCAACATGGGAGAGGAAGGGGGGGGAGGGATGGAGGAAACAAAGTCATGGCAAGCCCCTGTTTCTATTAGCATGCTGCTGGTGGCGTGGACGCACTGCCACCTCTCTCACACGGAAAGTCGCTGCTGGCTGTTGAGAAGTTTGCTTGGAGTTGTCAGCTGACGCCATACGAGGAAAGTGTGTGCGTCACACGGGCTTCAGAAGAGGATGTTGCCATTTACATGTCATGAAACTCACTTTTAAACTGTTTCTGGAAATATGTGCCAAGAATTCCTGGATTGTATCTTTTAATAATATCTCACAATAGTGTTCTGCTGATTTGTTTTAAAAGGATTATTCTTAACTGAACACTTCTTCCACTTTTCCCGTCGTAAAATGTGCATATTTTAATATTTGGTATTTCTTTCTGTTTCTTATGATTCAATTTTTTTCTTGGGAATTTGAGGAACTGGGTGCAACTCACCCAATTTCCTCACAGGGATCAAAAGCCAAGACATGTGGAGGAATTTGGTTGTTTTGGGGGGAAGAAGACCGTGTGAGCATCTGTAGGCGATCTGATTGGTCTGAGCGACCTTCGCTGTGATCAAAGGGGGATGTATTCTGTGAAAAGGGACTGGTGAAGCATTTAATGACTCCACATTTATCCTCACATCACACAGGAACAATTCTGTTTTTGAAACATAACCCATCTCCGGTTCTGGTAGATTATGTCTGGAGCCCAGTGGATTTTCCTACTGGAAACTTATTTCCAAAACCACCGGCTAACCAGCGATGACATTACACTTTCCCACTCTATAGCTCCCTCACTCTTGGTAGTACAAGAGAGACGGGGGGGAAATGCTGTGACCATCAAACTACTGTGGATGAGCCAAGCAAGCGGTGCAAATCAGTATCAGTCATTGCAATTTGTTTCCAAATGCTTTGGAAAGCAGCACGTTAACATTTTTCCCAGTGGTCGCAGAAAGTAGCCAGATTTGTTCCTGGCTGTTTTAGAGAACAGATGTTTCCACAGGGTCTGAAAACTGAAAAGGTTATTCCTATCTACAAAAAATGTAGATAAGCCCTCCTTTCAATTTATGGGGCAGTTTCTCTCCTTCAGTTCTCAAAGACTTTAGAATAACTAGAATAACTTGTTCAAAGACGTCAGTATAGTATATGGTGGTCAGTATGGTTTTAGATTTAATTGATGCATCACAATGGCATTGATGGAACTGATAGGAGAAATATCCACAGCAACAGAAAATAAAGAATACACTGTAGGGCTATTCATAGATTTAAAAACTTGACATTGATCATAGATTGTAAATGAGGAACCTTGAAAAATGAGACATTGAACTATGGCTTCATTAAAAACATCATCATTGTGTGATAAAAGTAATTTAGACAGACCTACTCTGCTCTTCAATTAGCACTATGTATAATTAGTGAAAATTAATGACAAAACTTCACACTGTATGTTGATCTCCCGTATTTCTCTTTATGTGCAAATGAGTTGTTACCTGACAGGAGAAGCACTTCTGCGTCCTTAATTGGTCAGCTTTCACGAAGTGCTGCCGTACAGCGCGGTGAGATATATTGGCAAATCTTTTAATGATTGCAAGGCAACACAAACTCTTGCATTTTTGAAGAAGCAGAGCCTCCATGTACGTGAATGTGCTATAAGCTATATTTGCTTCTGGTTCAGCTGCCGATGTTCACCAGCAAGCCAAGTAGCCTCTATATTCTCCGTAGACAAGATGAAGGCAGTTGATCCAACGGGGAGCTAGACAGCTGAGATTATATTCAAATAAATCATAATTAACTAGGTCTACATGGTGATTTATATTTTGTGTGAGCTTCAAGATGTTGGCCTCTTGAAACCTGTTGGAAGCCAGTTGTGTGATGCAAAATGGATGAGCCAGAACACAGAAATGCACTTACTGCACTGAACGCCGATGTTCTTTTACCTAGTCATCATGTTGAAATGTTGAGTTGTAATTTCACAGCTGGCACTAAATGTACCATCACTTTAACACTCGTGCTATCACTACAGCTATAATTTCTGTTTACAAAAACATATGAAAAGATGGTTTAGCTGCTATTTATTTTTTTTTTTATTATTTTAACCTAAAACATCTGCTTTTGTGTTTCTGATCACATTAAGAACAGTTTTGGAATAATTCTAGGATTTTTTTTCTTTTTTTGGTAATTTTTGGGACTCTAAGGACAGTTTCTATTCCCTCCAGTTATTTTTGGAGAAGGCTGGAATGAAGATGTGATGGCTGAGACCTTAGATATTCCCATGCAGGCTTCGCTGCTGTTTCAGCTGACATGCGGGTGAGCAGGTTATGATGTCTTTGGGTGAGGAATTCCTTTCAAATTGTAATGTGTGCGGTCCCTGTTGGTGATACGTTCTGACCAGCTCGGCATGCTTTGTGGGTCGCTGCACGAGGGATTACACCCTGGCATCTTGGGCATGGAGAATATGTGCTTCACCAGCCTCGTTAAAATTGCATATAAATATGTATGGTAAAATGCAATGCAATGACTGTCAGATGATACATTTTTAAAAAATTTTGTTCATCTCAAGGTAATCTCAATCACATATTTAAATTATATTAATGTATTTGCTTGTTTACCCATTCACTGTTATATAGTGTAGCACATTATTCAGTTTTGCTGTACTGACCGCTCCAGAGTCCGGCGGCGGCGTGCTTTACACCGCTCCATCTGATACTCGGTGTACCTCAGTTTCTGTGCTGATGTTGATGCCAGAGGAGGTATGGAGCTCTGCAGTTACTGAGGCAGCAGAGCGTCGGCCACTTTTACGCACTATGAGCCTCGGCGCTCTGTAACTTTACATGGTGCCTCCCCCTGGTGGCCGAGTCGCTGTGGTTCCTAAACGCTTCCACTTTGCAATAATCCCACTTCCAGCTGATGGTGGAATATCTAGGAGGGAAGAAACTTGAGCAGCTGACTGGTTGCAGCGGTGGCTTCCTGTTACATTACTATTCCAGCAGCACGCTGGAACTCAGTGAGCTCTTTAGAACCACACGTTCTGTCACTGATGTTGGTAAAGGCAGACTGCATGGCTGCTGCTGGAGGTTACACACCTGTGGTGACGGGACTGAATCAAACACCTGAAGTCACTGATTAACAGGTGCGGC
>OMLB01040500.1:1828-13457 GCA_900302555.1 Myripristis jacobus
CAGTTGTAAATTAATATTTACTCTGTAAGCACATAGGCAACAATAATTTTACTTTTGTATTCATTATAGGTTGCTATTTCTGTCTCATACTGTATGTAGAGTTATTTGACTTATTTACATGTGGCTTGTTGTTGTCCTTTAGTGTTGTTGATACGTAAGTTTAATATTTGCTTGTTTTTATTGTTGCTGTGCTCGTATGGGCCCTGGGAATGTTAGTGACCACTCTCTGGGAGCCGATGGGGATCCAAATAAAGAATACAGAGAACAGAATAAAGAGTAAGTTATTTATAAATAGAAGAGAGGTCTTGTCCGGGAGACCGTGTGTGAAGAAAGTGAGCACATGAATGTGAGGCAGAAAGTTGCAGGAAAAGAGCAAAAGTCAGTTTCCCTGCATTAGTGAAGTCTAAACAAGCGTTTTATTTCTAACTTGGCCTACTGGTTGCACTAAAAGAAAAGTCACCCAGATTGCCAGTTTGCATCCTCCAAGCCAACGTGAATGTTGCCACAAAATTTCTACTCTTAAAACCACCACTGACACAACATTTAGGCCTGCTGGTGGCGCCAGAGTGAAGGTCACGGGGTTGCCAAAGCTGACAGGGATCATCCTCGAGCACAGGAATGTTGTCATAAAATTTCATGTCAATATAAAAACTTTATGAGATATTATCCTGCAGTTTGAGAAGTTGGTGGGTGCTGAAGGGACTTTATGGCACAATCCAGCTGTTGTGCCGTAAAGCTTCCTCTCCTGCTGCCTGTAATGCTCAGCTTGTCTTGTTGTCACGGTAACAGAGGTGTTCATTCACTTCTGTGTTTGGCATTGAGCTCATAGTTAGTGCTGCTGCTGGACTGGACTGCATTTTACTGACAGCTGTTTCCAATATTCTGTCCCTCACATTGAATAGAAATGATAAGGACAAAAAATCTGAAACACCTCTTGGTATAATGCAGTCCAGTAGCAGACCTCTGCAAACTACAACCTCAATAATAAACACAGAATTAAACTGACACATTCTCCACAATGTCAACACAAACTGAACATTATAAACTTTGTTAAAAGGGAGAATTTATGGCAGAGCCGCTGAGCTGAACTGCATCAGACTGGACAGACTGGAGCTCAGGAAGTGGACTTGAGTGTGTATGTATGTCTGAAGTGACATTACAAGTGCAGGAATATGACAAAAGGAACATTCACCCCCACCCAAACAACAAACCAGCACATAATAACCACACCAAAAGGAGAAAAATTAACAAATGTCTTTACAGAGGACATAAAATCCATCTGAATAATTGATATTTAGCCGGTGGACACAAACCACACACCGTTCACTGGTCCCATAAACCAGACGTGCGTTTCCTGGCAGTGAAACAACAGTTTCAGTATGAAGCAGAAGTAACTCTCGGTTTCATTTTCACAGGAAGCGGCGCCGAGAGGAGGTTTCCTTAAACGCAGCGCAGAGGTTCATCACGGCTGCAGAAACAGCGCTGACGTTTTTCAGGCGAACTCTTTAAATTTGTGTTGTTGCTGACCGCGGCAGAACAATCTCACCATTTCAGTGTGAAGAGGGTCACTCTAACGCCTCACATGTTCAGATGGATAGATAAAAAATTCATTGTAATATTCCATGTGATAGAGACGATACAGTGTAGTGTGTAGCAGAGTAGCGGTGCTGTCTATAGTTTAATGTTGGAGCCTGGAAGCTGTTTGACTGTTGATGATGTTTAAATCTCATTGTGTGTGACAGAGGAGTGGCAGGTTTGACTGTGTGTGAAGAGAAGTCAGAGACAGTAAAACAACACAAACTGCTTTGGAGATATGGCGCAAAGTGTGACTTTTGATCTTTGGGCAACCTTGACCTTTGACCCAGATTAAAAAGCACAGATTGTCCAGTCGTAACGTGGCATCGGTCAGCTGCGACCAGGGTCTGACAGCTGTACGTCTTTGCTCCTCGCGCTTTCATGCAGTCGTTTTAGATTTTCTTCATTTTCAGGCTGGTTTTGTGGACTTTGAGCTCGTCACGGTCGCACATGGTGGCTGCAGCACGTGAAACAGAGTGACACTTGTTACCTGGAGAGATTAAGAGATTTTTAACCTGTTTCTGCCGCCGGGTTAGTTTGAAATCCTGGATCATATCCACCAGACGCATAATGCACAGCCCTCTGTCTGCTTCTCTCTGTTTTTCCAGACCTAGATGATATCTCTTCAGGGAGTGGAGTTTGTGACCGTGTGGGATTGTGGGCTCCATGCAAAAGGCATCAACATCACCTCCATCCCTCTTCTTCACGAGTTAAACTAAACTACGGTTGCTGGATTACTGAGCCGCCACATGGGAAACAGGCCTCTGGAGTGGAAATATCTGCATGAATGTGGTTAGAAAATATTGTGGCCAAACAGGAAGAAACTTAAAAAATTTAACTAAAATTTAACATGGTCAAGGGGAAGTTTTAGTTGTTCTTTTTTCCATGGTTTATGGGAAACGGTCTCCTCAGTTTCATGTCTTTTAGGGGCGGTTTTTGATTTTTTGACAAATTCACAGAGCCTGTGTTGTAGGGATTCACCCAAATCTGAACCCATACTTGGCAAATAACTACCTCTGGCTTTCTGACTGATAAATAACAGATAATACACACAGCACCTCAGCAATCTGGCTTTTCTTGTGAAGGATGACACTGCTTTAACTATCTTTAACATCCAGTCTTTTATTTTGAAGCAGAGCAAACCTAAATATCACATGACATAACACACAGCAGATGGAGGTTCACCAAAAGAATAAACAATAACAGTCAGGGTGCACAAATAATGCAAAACCATCCTTCTTTTAAAGTTGGTTTCCTAAACCTTTATAGTTTTAATAAACAAGAATTTCAGTTATTTTGTATTTCTTTGTGGTTAAAATCCAGCGATTAAAAAAAGAAGAAGAAATCAGATCCGGTTTGAACCATGCATACTTATTTATGAATCTGAATTATATGGCCCCAAAACAAACACAAATACAATTACAAACAGCATTGCCTCTGCTTATCTCTACCGTGTGGTTCTGTTTGAGTAGATATTCATTGTTTCATTCAGCACTAATGTGGTGCAGGGGTCCCACATGCAGGCTGTGGCCCCCGGGGCCCCCAGCGCCCTGTGATCCGGCCCTGGTCGTGAATTAATGGTTGAATGTTTTGCTGTAAAATTTGTCAGGACTTGGTATTGATCAGCGGCGTCTGTCAACCTCTGCAAGTACAGTTTATCAGCTTATGAGTTTATTATGGACCTTTTTTGTGTGGTGTGAGGCGGTACAAAGTGTGCGTGCTGCACCTTTAATAGTTCACTTTAAATCAAAGTCAAAGTCAAAGTCATCCTTATTGTCAATTCTACAGTATGTACAGGACATACAGAGGATTGAAAATGTGTTTCTCTCAGACCCTCGGTGCAGACAATAAACATTTAAGACACAGAAAACATTATCTACAAATCTAAAATATATATAAATAGGGGCATACAAAAACTAAACTAAAAGAAAGTATTAAAAAGTAGAAGGCACAGTAGCAGTGACACAAATCCAAAAATCTAAACAGTGCAATATGAATAACAGTAGTGCAATAAATTGTGATGCTGCAGTGTAAAAAACAAACAAAACAAAAGCTGAGTTAATTTAGTTGTAGAGTTTTTTCCAGAAGAAGCTTGCATACAGCAGGATATACTATTGTTTTGTGTTTTTTTGTTTTTTTTAATTGACTTTGCCAGTAAAAGTCTGTGAATGAAATCGAGGATGAGTTGAGAGCAAAGTGAAAATGCTGCATGTCAGATGGGATGCAGGCTAAATTCATGAGGGGTCTCATGTCTATAAAAAAATCCCATTGAATGTGCTGCAGGCCTGCCGGCTGATTAGTTTACACTAACAGGATTTATTTATAGCGCCGTCAACATGCAGCGAGCATGCAAAGAAAAAAGCTGCCAGCTGCCGTGTCACACTGGCGGGATGTGTGTGCTGTTTGTTTTCCTCGCATCAGATGAATCACTTGGCATTTCTGGACATTTTTTATTTATTTTTTTATTTTTGTATCACATTTAGCAGCTAAATTTAGTCGGTGGACCCAGAAGAAGCACAATAGCAGCAAACAGAAAGCACTGAATGGTTTTCATGGCATTTAAATCAATGAGAGAGCCAGCAGCCTGGTGGCTTCACTGGGCTCCCCATGCAAGACCAGCCCAGGCTCTGGTTTAGGCATGCAGGCAGCGCCACCTAGTGGACAGAGAGCCAGCAGACAGGAGGGAGATGAGGGGCTTCAAGCAGCTTAATGTGGTATAAACATGTCATTAAAGCTTGGTCTTTATTCTTTTTTTTTCTTTATTCCCCACCAGCTTCCACAAAGAGTCTGCTGATCTTCCACACAAAATCATCAACAATAAAAACAAGCAATAATTCAAATTACACCGCATCAACAACACAATAAAATGAATGTAGAGCTTAGTAAATAAAGGAAAATAACTCTACAAGTGAAGCAAATATAGCAACCTACAATGAAAACAAAAATGATCACATATATGCAAAATTTGAAAACAACATAAACTCAAATTCTGAAACCGAGAGACCAAAATATTATCCATAGGAGTACGTTTTTCTTATTTTTCAGTAAAGAAAATCAGTTTTTACTGTGTCTAATATTGCTGCCAGCACATTTATTCAAAATTTCAACTGAGTGGCAGATGTGTAGAATATTAATGTCACAAAATTTGAAGATGGACCAAATCTTGTAAACAGATGTTTTAAATCACTTGTGTAAGTCCTTGAGAGTTAAAAACAAACAAACAAACAAACGTAAAAACTTGGGAGTAATACTGTTAAGTAGCTCCTAAGTTTGCTCTGTTATAGGTAGGCTATTGCTGTTCTTGTTTTTAGTGTATTTTATGTCTCTTTTGCTGTTATTACGAATCTAAAATGAAAGAGAATGAATAAATGAATATTATAAATGATATAGTCTATATTAGCCTACACAATGTGAATGTTTATTACATACTGTAGAATTTAAACATAACATTTCTAATTTATAATCGTATCATAAAAATGTTCAGTAATAAACCACAACATTCATTCATTTGTTTGTTTATTTGTTTGCTTTGGTTTGTCTGGTTTGACATTTATCTCCTAGGTTGTTGTTTGAAAAATAAAACAGTGCTGGTCTCCATGGATACGACTGAAACGACATCGTCAAGTTGCAGAAAAGCCAGTTTACGACATTTCTGCAGCGCCTGTGAGTATTTTAGTTGATTTCGTGACTTTTTGAGACGCCAAGTGCGAGGAATGGAGCACAGCGCCCCCAGGAGGTTCTCCAGCAGCCGCAGGACGGCGGCCTGCGGCCGGTGCGGGCCGTGCGGGGCCGGGCAGTGCACCCCGGAGCTGCCCGGGACGGTCCGGCTGGAGAGCTGGCTGGGCAGAAACTTGGACAGGAAGTCACCGGTAGGACAAATCCAACATGTTGCCAACATGTTTGACATAAACTCTTTTCAAAGTGCAGATCAGCTGTGAGTCTGTCTGTTGTCCCGCCAGGAGACAAACCTCTGGCTCACCAAAACCCCGTTCGACCTCACAGCCAAGAGCCTCGTCAACACCTTCTCCTGCTTTGGACAAGTCATCAAAGTTGGGGTAATGTTCATTTTCTTTCTTTCTTTTTTTATTATAAATCTCACATTTCTGGAAGCACACTGAACATAAAACCAAGCCAAGTCAGTAAGTAAGTAAAGAAATAATGAAATAATGAAATACCTACGTAAATAAATAGGCCTAAGATTGCGTTACCATGGGAGGTTAGATGGCTGGAACAGTGTCGGTCTATTTGCATGTAATCAGATCGGATGTGTCACCAATTTCACGGCATTGGTTGCCATGGTAACGACGTTAGGCTCCAGGGACTACGTACAAGCCAAAAGCCCGTCTCCTATTGGATAATTGGAGTGCAGTCTCCTTATTAAATGATGATTTCAAACTTTTTTGCTCCTGTGCTGCTGACAGACTGAACTCGGTGCTGGATGCCATCACTGATGAGTGCCACTCAGGCAGATATCTAACAATGCAAGATTAATTTTAGATATCGACACCTTCTTGAAATAATCGCCGAAGTCATTTCTTGTCAAAAATGAGTTTTTTGCCTAAATCATCTCCTCTTGATGCTGGCCACCTCTGGTAAAATCGCCAGCATCCTCAGCTGAACAGATCATGACAATCTACCCCTGAAGTATAACTGCCTAAATCAAGAGTGTGTCAGAACTGTGACTTTGGCAGTTTTATTTTGCCTAAGTCAAAAGAAAATGTGACTTAGGCAATTTTACAAGCGTTTCAAGATGGCGGTGGTATCAAGAAGAAAGAAAATTTTGCAGCTCCACATGTCCCTCTGTTTCATTTTCTGTCTTTTTTTAAGTTAGAATAAGCCTGTTCTCCCTCTCATGCTGTAGGTGCTGTCGAGAGATGGCCGCAGATTTGGCCTGGTGACGTTCTCCGGCGTTCCTGCTGCTAACGAAGCCATGAACGCGCTGAACGGCAGGGGAGGTTTCCACGTGGCTCCTTTCCAGACCACGGAGATGAGACAGGCCTACAAGAGGAACACCAGACGCCACTCTGCTGAGAGCCAGGTGGGCCAAGCTGACCTCTTGAACTTGAACTTGAACTCTGCCGGGTGGGTTTGGGGTGGAAGATCAGTCTGAGGGAGTCTTTGGGCTTTCAGCTGCAAGAGCATCGGTCCCCTCTTTGCTTTGTCGATCCGTTTGCTGCATCGCTGTGAAGTTCGGTGACAGCAGTCTAGTTGGCCAGAGAATGAAAAGTTATCTGGCTCTGAAAAGAGATTATGAATCGGCAGAATATCTCTCTGCTGTCAGAGACAGAAAGCAGAGACAGATCCTGACCGAACGCAGGCTCAAGGACCAACTGGCAATCGAAAAACAACAACACACACAAAAAAATCATGGCAACCTAAAATAATAAAAGAGTATGTGGTCACTGTTTCGGCTTGTGAGGTTGAGACAGAGGTGCACTTCCTCCTACCATATTAAAAAAATGAATGAAATAATGAATGGTAATAAGGGAAAGTAAGGGTTAAGGGTAAGTAAATAAGGAATGTGGAATCCTGTGGAAAAAACAACAAACTTTTCTCTGAGTATTGAATTTCTCTGAATTTACAAGATTAAAGTTGTAAATTTACGAGAAAAAAACCTTCTGAGATTATAAACTCACAAATTTAAATTTTAGGTTGGATCAGCATCACTGTGCCTCTGCCCCCTGCTGGCCGTGTCTCAGGCCTGCAGCTGATCCCCTCAGCAGATTCTACTTTGACATGGGATTCAGGAACAAGGAGATCCTGCTGATTTGAGCCCAGAATCAGCAGATTGTTTTCTTCTGAATCGGCCCAAGTCACAGCAACGTCTCCTCAGAGTCCAGATGCTGAGGAGGAGATTGGGGTTCTGGACTCAAACCAGCAGGATTTCCTTCTTAGTAAACAGTAAAAGAAAAACACATTTCACATTTTTTAAATTTCTCGTAAATTTGTGACCTTATAATCTCAGAATTGCTGAATTTTTTCCCTGCAAATTTGTGTATTTGCAACCTCCAGGTAACACTGTGAGTGCAGCTGGTTTGACAAGTCAGAGGTCATGCAGTGCTGGGAGTTTCAAAACTTAAACGGCTGGTAATTATAATTTGATTTGGAGGGGTACATGGCTCTCTGTGAGGTTGAGAAAATTGAAAAAAATGACTTCTGAAACTTTCAGATCTCATAGGATGAAACCCAAAATGTATGGCAGCCAATCAGAAGCTGGTGCTGATTTCCTCAGCTCCTTAAAAGCTGACATTTTGGAGACAAACTGGTGACAAATAGTGCAGCCTGATGGAAACTGGGTTGTTGCAGATCCCAACATGTAATATAATATCATTCTTAGTAGTAGCAGCCTAGCAGTGGTGTTGATTATGAGTCCAAGGTGCTGATTGGAAATGGACCGGTCTCCTCTGGCTAAACGAGCTCCAGTCTGTCTCTCTGTCCACACAGCAGGAGGACGAGAGGCCGTGTTGTGAGGCTGAACTCCCTCAGAGTCGCTCAGCGTCCCACCAGCAGCGACGCGGCCTCCACTAGATCCACCAGCGGGTCAGGAGCCCGGGCGGCCCGCCGGCCTCAGGGGGAGATTCCCTCCAGGAAACCAAAACTAAAACACGACACGCCGACGAGAAGAGAATAAAGACATCTCTGCGGCAAACGAGTCGCACAGATCATTACAAGAAGAAGTAGTTCAGGTCAACTGCAGACCCGCTAGGGAAGTGTGGGAGAGTGGGCAATATTCATCTTGCTTCTACTGACCAGCATAATAATAATCATCATCATCATCATCATCATCATCATGTTAACACGAGATCCCCCACCCCTCTTTTTTCAGCCTCCCTGTGTCTTATGTGTTATTACATTACTAGAGTAGATTGGTTTGGTTTTATTTTGTTTATTTACAATTACACTCATTTTTTTATGTTTTTAAGTCGTTGTCATAATATGCTCACAAATACATACACACACATTTATTTATTTATTTCGATTTCACATCAAGAACACACACTCATAATGCATGCAGGTATACACAAATCCTATCATTAACAGACAGAATACACACTCATGTCATATCACTTATAGTTTTCATAAGACAAGAAATGTGAAATAAAATAGAGACAAAAAGGTCACGACTAAAACCAATAGTTATAATAACCATGATAATAACTTCATTGTGTATTGCTTTTCCTTTCTTTACTTTATTCGTTTTTTTAAATTAATTTTATTTCTATTTATTTATACAAATTTCCAACATGAGTACATAACTTTAGAGCTTTAGATGTTTTGCTGCATTTATCGATATAGGATTAATCACTAAACGAGCTCAGTTGATAAAAGGAAGTGTTATAGCAGCTGGTGTTGGTGGTCACAATGTGGATGTTTGGGTGGTCTATAAATTGTCATACATAAAATAGGGGGACTGCTGAAAACAAAGGCATGATATTCAAATGTGGTATCATTTTTTTGTGGAATTTCTTTCATTAATGTATTCATCGTTATTGTGAAGTTGTTGGTGTCCCCCAGAGATTGTCACGTTTTGGTTGTGGTGGACTTCAGTCCAGGACGCTGGCAACAAAAATGTGGAAAAGGGAATGTTTATTGATGATGTTGTAATGTTGAAGGTGACGGCGAGGAAACGGGTGGATGAGGCAGACAGATGTGGGAGGACGGGCGAGGGACAGTGGAAGGCAGACAAAAAGAAGAGCCAGTCTTGAACTTATTTATTCACTTTTTGTTTTTTGAATCCACCATAGCATTAAGATTTTACAGCAGTTGTTTTTTGAGAAAAGACATAAGTATACAGTACTTTACTTTAAAATCCATGTTAATCAGGCTGTCTTAAACTGTACCTTTGTCTCTTTTTGTTTGAAATAAATAAAAGTGTCGGACCTCTTGTTTCAGATCAGACAGCAATTTGATAAACTTTGTTTTATACTCATATTGTTTTTGTACTTGTTTCATTTTTTTCTTGTTTGTATTTATACTTGTTTGTGAGTAAATGCATGTGGTGATGGCCTTCATCAGTGTCATGAGGAGGCTGTTACCTTGCAGCAGCTTACCTGTTGCCCTCAGCCTCTTGAGCTGAACCGGGTAGCTCGTTCCTCACAGTCTCAGGCAGCAGGAAGATGAGAGCGCCGCTGACCAGTGAGAAGCTGCTGAAGACGATGGTGGGTATGGCCCGGTGGTACACAGCCAGCATGTTGACCAGTGGAGCCAGCAGCCCACCCATTCTGCTCGCGATGTTCCCCAACCCTGAGGTAGTTTGAAAGTGCAGAGTTCAGGCATGTCTTCCTCATTAAGATTTCCAAAGTTTACCAGTTTTTGCAGTTGCTCGACAGTTGGATGGACCCAGGGCCAGATAGTTTTCAACAAAGGCAGCAAAACCCAGTTCAAACAAGGCAGCATACAAAGTAAACCCCCATGGATAATGCAGTCTCCTTCATGGCCAGTCAGAAACAAATATTGTATGTTATGCCACCATATTTTGAACTCTATTTGTTGCAGCCTCTACAATTTTTCAAGGTGTCATTTAGATCTGATCAATGGTGTGTGAGAACTTCTGCACAAAAAAAGAGGAGTGGGTAGAGGGAGGCCAATCTACAGCACTCCTCCAGATTTCAACTGAAGACGTGATGACATCTCTAGACCGAGCCTACCGGACAGATGTGGGGAACAACTCTTGAACATAGACGCCGCATATGCCTCCTGCCCAGTTCATGAGAAACCGGTGGTAACAGCATCGGCATTACCTGAAACAGAATGACTGGGTGACAGGTGAGAGCAAAACCACCAAACTTTCTTCAAAATAAAGCACCATAAAATTCACGGAGGATCTTGTTTAGCTCTTCTTTCCTTACAGGTGAGAAATCAGCTGTTTGCCCGGTGCTTTTCAGGTAGTCTTGTAGACACAAATGAGCACATTCTAAACGTCTGATTGACCAATCAGATTGCTCGGTCGGATCTACGTGTTATATAATTTAAAAAAATCTCAAGTACCCCCTGGAGTTCCTCCAAGTAGGGGAGACCAGAGTTAGTTGGCACACTTTTCACTCTCCGCCATAGAACTCAGGCATAATTTATGTGAGAATATTCTAACCAGCATTAACTGAAAGGTTAAGGTCTCAGCTTTAACTAGACATATTATAATGTCCACACTTATTTTCTAAAATCAAGGCATTTATGATAAAAGTCATGCTGTGCACTTGTGCCAACCAGCCCCATCACAGGGTCAGTTGGCTCAGCTTATGGGGTTGGTTGGCACGATATGAAAATGAATGAATGAAGCAACCAGTAGAAGCAATTTGAACATTTATTCCAATCAAGAGAACAGGTTGCAGGTTGCAGGTTGTAACTACACACACTTAGCAAGTGGGCTAAACTTTGCAAGCTAACGTTAGCTAGCTAACGAGCATGATAGCCCAGATCATTTCATATACCTATAACAAATCTAATTTAAGATTTAGACATTTGATTGTTTTACATTTATTTCAGTCTTACATATGATTATGAAAATACAAAATAGACTATGCTACTCACTTTTCAAAGTTGTAGGTCTTCTAGCTAGCTAGGCGATTTATTTCAGCATTACCCTTCTGGAGTGTGAATGTTTCCCATGCCTCTCATAACAGCACCCAGAATATTCTCAAAGGGCAGTACCCACAACATCTGTAAAGGGACAGGAGGCCAAACAGGGCCTTCAACAGCGTAATGTCTCAAAAATGTAGAAGTGTATTGACAGGAAAATTAGTAGAAATATAGTCATGGACCAAGGAAGAAACAACCCACTACACACACAGACACAAAATCAATTTGTATAGATTTATGTTTAATCATATTTGATATATGTAGGCTATAATGCATGTCTTGTCAAATGTGTAACTACACATTTCAGTAATGGCACTTGTGCCAACTGACCCCAAAATGAGTGTGCCAACCAACCCCGCTTACATCACTCATCATTACAGACTTTCAAGTTTTATATCAAAATGGAGCTGACTCCTATCTCTCCTAACTGGAAATAACACATTTCAGATATCTCTTTCCAAAACAGTTTTATAATATT
>OMLB01040536.1:8060-20855 GCA_900302555.1 Myripristis jacobus
ATACTGTATTTGATAAACTCTAAGTGTGATTTTAGTGGGTTTTTTTTTTTTAATCTCAAACAGAAAAAAAAAAAACAGAGTAAAAGGCAACAGACCTCATGTTTGCGACACAGCAGGATATTTTCCCTCTTTTTTCTCCAATTATTATTTTTTATTGTCTATTGTCATTTTTGTTTGTAATCATCAATCGATATTTAAGGTATCGTGAACATTTTATATTATTTGTATATGACTAACTACATACAGTATGTGAGCGCATTTTTTTTTAGCATGAATGAATGAATGAATGATACTTTATTAATCCTTTGCAGGAAATTACCCTGTCACGGCAGCTTCATCACTCATTCATGGATGACTCAACAAGGAGTCAAACCCTTACCCATCAATTTTAGAGGCATTCTTTGCCACTGAACTGAAGCACTCCTCTGTTTATTATTTTGTAGATAAGCAACCTGGGGAAAATCAGATACAGCAACCCCATATCTGGTAGTCCTGATACCATCTTTGTTCCCTCTCGGTGGTGTAAAAGTGTTACTTAAACTGTAGAATCAAATAAACTGTGTGGCCAATATCTGGCAATCTGATTTGATTAGAGTCATAACTAATTTGTTAACACTGATCAAGACCTCGGTATTATACAGCTTGTATACACAAAAGCTCAGCAGGATCAACCACCAGTATGTATCGCACATTGTGTATCACATTCCACAGTCATTTATTATGCAGAAGACATAACTAAAGATACTTTTTTTTCACAGTGATGCATTCTACTGGGTTTATCTTGTCTGACTTTACTCTGCTTTATAATTTATAAATTCCTTAATTTGGGCACAGTGGAGCAAGTTCACATAAAACTTGGCACTGTATGCACTGGCTGATGGCTTGACGGAGCACTGAAATGGTCAAAGGTTAAGACTCCTGTGCCAGAGCTAATCAATATCCTGTCAATCAGAATCGAGCGTTCACCAAGGCCACAGTGTGTCAGTACCACAGTGTCTGATTAGCGAAACCTGGAAGCTGGGATCCATTTGCATCAATAAGACACACAGATAATATGATTTGAGTTGGCCCAACACCCTTAAACTTGATTCTGATGGTTGTGATAAAAGGCAGCAAAAATAACGTTGATGGTCAGAGCCAAAGCAGGTCTATTTGTTAAGTTTTTCAAATAGTTTAGCTTTCACACAGCTTTAATAACTTAAATCACTTTACACACCAAACAACTGAGAGAAGCAACAAACTTCGGTGTTTATTCTGTGATTATCTATATAAACTACACTCCACAAAAAAACTGATCAATTCAATATGAAAATGTGCAAAAAAAAAAAATAATCTAAAATTTACAGTTACATAAAAGCAGATACGTACAGCACAGTATTTTAAATGGGAAAATCTGTCCTAAAACACCTTAAAACTGTTACAGAAAAAAACAGCTATTAGAAATGGAGTTTTGGAGCCCATGTTGTTTTTTGGTGGTACAATTATCTTACACCCACTGATAACTGGCCTTACTTAGATGGTGTGGCATCACTTTGAGATATTTCAGTACAACTACAAAGGAGTCTGATAGCAAAAAACATTTCAAATATTAAAAAAAAACAAGTCAACAGTCGAAGAAGAAGGGCTTCTTTCTAGACTCACAAACAATCCATAATACAATACAGACAAGACATGTTGTAATTTTGAGTAAGGGACATTATTTTTTCTTGACTGGTAAACTCGCTGTCTTGCTCTTACTATCACAATCACTGTCAGTAATCACTGTGGTTATTTCTCTCTGCACCAAAATGAACTGATTGCAAAAAGTTCACACACATCCTCTGGAGTTTGTAAAAAGGCATTCTGGGACACAAAGGAAATCGCTAACTGAAGTACAGCTAAATGAGACAGGCTCAGGAAAAGTGGGTCCACCAAAAAAGTAAGTTACAACACTTCTAAGGCCTATTTTAAGCACTATTTTTATGCAAAATAAGTCTTTTTGTCAGTTCAGTTACTCACTTAAATCAGTCCTCGGGAATTTAATGTGACCTCCTGGAGGCTAAATATTATCTGAAGTTCCCAAAGGTTCAGTAGCTGGCAGCCGCTGAACTTGAATGAACTGAACCTGGACTGAATGTTACATCTCCCAGCAGGTAGCTCAAATTATTTACCGGACAGCTGCAGGCAAAGAGGTTTTTAAGTAAATCTAAAAGCATGTTGAGTGTAACAATCTACTGTATAAGCTGAATGCCTCACCACAGTCTGCAGTTTGCCTGGCCGCAGGTTGTTGAAGGGAAAGACGATGACCAGGAACTTCTCCAGAGTCAGGTAGGACAGGAGGAGAACAGACACCTGAGAAAAATCGCTTACCATGAATCTGTACCATGACTCAGCAGGATACTTGCATCACTCTGAGATCCAACTGGCGGTGTAGATGTGTGTGTGTGTGTGTGTGTGTGTGTGTGTGTGTGCAGGGGCCGTCCAAAAACCAACAGAAAGTGTATTCCAGTAACTGCATTTTACAGAGTGCTGATGTCTGTGCATGCACATCTGTGTGTGCATGTGTGTTTGTACCTGAGTATAAATTAGATTACCTCTGAGGAGAGCATGGCAAGGAATCCGATAGTCCGACACTCGGCACTCTCCATCCAGAGCAAGGCATTTCGGTTGTACTGCCCGCGGAATTTAACATCAGACACTCCAACAAAGAAAAGGTACACACCCATGAGGCAGTCTGCACCTAGGGGATATGAGACAGAGACAAACATAAGTTATGATCTATCTACAGCGAGGAATGGTCTGTGTGAGTATCCCACCCACAGGGGTATATGTCTCAACTGGAGACATTTGCTGTAACATCACCAGGAGGTTCTCATTTAAACACCCAGAACAGGTCATTACCTCCATTTTCAGTCTCTGGCAGACAAGACCAATTGCTAGTGCCCAGTGAAAAACACACACTTGCGCGCACAGCTAAGCACAATCTCTTCTTGGGAGAAGGGAGTGTGTTTGAGGGTGAGTGTGTGAAAGTAGGTAAATCAGCTGAGTATTTTCGATGTGGCTGCAGCAGTAATCCTAAATTTTGGGAAGCAAGTTTTAGAGCTTCAGCACTTTCTTTTTCAAAACCAGACAGAAGAAAAATGAGAAATTTGTACTTGAAGAAATATCTGAGAAAAGAACTGTCAGCATTTTTTTTTTTTTAAGTTATTTCGTTTTTTTTGTTTGGGGTCTCTGGTCCTGGGATAAAAGACACAGTGGGGCAGGAATCACATGGCCAGTCTGCGTTCAGATACTTAAGTATATCTTAACTGAAGGCAAGGGCAGAGCAAAAGGAGCGGTGCTGGCAGGATGAACAATAGGCATCACTGTGGCTCAGCGGGCAGAGGTGCACACCATGAAAACATGAAAACACGTGCCATCACCTTCCCTCTCTTCCAGTCTACCCTGTCTATCTCTACAATACATAAAAGCAAAAAACACAATGACAAAATCTCCAAAAAAAACCTCCAAACAAAACAAAACAAAACAAAACAACACAAAAAAAACCTTAAAACAAAAACCATTATAAATCTCAAAGCTTTCCTATACAAAAAACAACAAAAAATAATACATAAAATAAATAAATAAATAGGATGATTAAAAAAACATGTGACCACGGCTGACAATAGAGATAAAATGATCTGATGTCTGATGTTACTTGACGCCAGGCAACAAACACACACAATGGTTTTGTTGCATAATGACTGAGCAATCCCTTTTGTAGCTCAGAATCCCTGTGATAAGACATCAGCCACCGCCAACAATGTAAGAAGGATGCAGAGCCAGAGGGTGAAAGGGATATTTCAGTTTTAGAAGCTGAGCTGATTTGTTCTGAGATGAAGGGTCTTAACTGTGCACTTGTGTATGCGGCACTCGCTCACACTAAAAAGTCACAGTGCATAACGCCACTGACAATAACTATAAAATAAATTCTTGATGCTTAAACGCAGTTGTATAGCCTGGGAGACATAAAAGAGCAGCCACTGAAATTTATCTATAGTGAGAGAGAGAGAGAGAGAGAGTTGATGCTCAAGGAAGTTTAGCAAACTGTTGAAAATACACGTAATAAATGAGAACCAGCCTAGAACCAAGATATATAAATTACTGATGACTTATTGAAACAACAGCACATAAAGTGTCTCGGCGGTCTTATAGGCAGAAAGGCCTTGGATTTGAGTAACGACCCTATCTGCATGGAGTGTGCATGTTCTCTTTGTGTTTATGTGGGTTCCCTCTACAGTCCAAAGAAATGTGTGTCAGACATTTTGGAGGCTCTGAATTAAAGTGGAAATGTCCATTTGTGTGTGTTACCCCTGTGATGGACTAGCAACATGAATAGGACAAAATGGGCATGTAAAATTAATGTGGGATAATGTGCTTGAGTAACTGCACAGGTAAATTACCATTATAAAAAGCATATTAATTAATTATGTTCTGTAAAAAGACCTGATTAAGTAACAAGCATTTTGTGATTGCAGACGTCTTGTCTGTTTTGGGTCAATTCTTAATGTAAATGTTAATATTTTTTTAATAATGCCCCTGGTTAGAGGTTTCCTCGTACAATTTACAGCAATGGATCTCTGAGAATCTCTTTCATATCCATGCAAAATGCGTAACTGAAATATCGCTAACTGAATCAAATTAAATCAAATCAAAGCATAAATCAAATCATTTGGGCAAATCAGTGGTGATACCCTGCCCTACCATACCTATAAAATAATTAAGTTATTTATTACTTTAATTCTCTTAATTGCATCAGCTTATTCAGTTAACTATCTTTTTTTTTTGAATTATTGAATGACGCTTTTGATATTGTAGATTCAATGAAGTTAGTTGAAGTAAAAACCTCAGATTTATGGAGATTATTTGTACAGGTTTTTCAGACATGCAAAGTAATACTTCCCTTGAGAACCAGTGTCCTAGATGGTAGTTTTTTTTCACTATTTCTGTATATGTACTGACTGCTACCTTCTTTTTCTATATGGTGTTCAGCATAATTTAGTGTGTAGCGACTCACAGCAGAGGACTTTGATGCAGGCGGCATGTAGGTTGTTCTCAGCCCGTATCACTGATCTCATGCCGATGACGAAGAGGTTGCCAAAGCAGGTAATGAAGGCCATGACCCAGACGGACACTCGCAGGACCATGTTAGCCAGCAGGTCCTCAAACGAAGAGATCCCATCAGTGTTGGGCTTACAGGACCTGACATGGGGCGCGTAGGAGCAATACTGGAACCTCTTAAAGTAGCTGGAAAAGAAGAGGGAGCGAGCAGGAGAGACATGGAGGAGAGGCAGAGTGGGAAAATGAACAATGTAGAGGAGATAAAAGATAAGGAGACATCTTGCTTGCTTATTCAATGATGACGAATGCTTGCAGTGATTGTGATGACACTTGTGTAGAGCTATACATACATGTGGGAGAGGTTCCCCATAGCCAGAAACATCTTAATCTGAATATCTGGTATCTCAATGCCTTCCAGCGCTCTACAGAAAACAGAGCACAGTTCATCAATGGTGACTGCAGCAAGCATTTTGTGTGTGTGTGTGTGTGTGTGTGTGGCAATCAGTGGCATAGGCAATAAACAAAAGGAACATAAGCATCCCTGTAGTTAGAAGGGGTATCTTCTCTCAAATAAAATCTCTCCATCACCACAGCCACCACACACACACATACACACACATTGATTTGCAGGCTAATGGGTGATACGGCTGCAAATCGCCCAATTTTCATATAGACAGCGTAATACTGCAACACTGTTTCTTGAGAATTAGTTCTGGGACAAACCACATGCCAAAAAGCCAAATTATTTGGCAGCTGAGTGATTGCAGCATCATGAAGTGGTAAAAGTCATTGGGTACAGTCTCAACAATAGAAAAGCACAAGAGGAGAGGTCAGCTACAGACAGAGCAGAGCAATATGACATCAGGAATGTTGTCATTTTGTTATATGACGTCTAAAAAAGATAAGTGAGAAACTAAACTAAGGCATCACCCAGCTGAAAAGTTTCTTAAAACTCCATCCTTCTTTTTTTTCCATCTGGAGTTTTAGTCGTTTATTTCATGATGGGTTCAGCCAAGTTTTCATGTCATCATTTTTCATGGGACCCCCACAAAGGTTTGGATATGAGGAAGGGTGATGTGTGTATGTGAGTGTGTGTACTTACAGAGACTGCAGATGGGTCAGGTGGTTAATGTGGCCAGGGTGAATGCGGAGAAGGGGGTTGTGGGAAATATTTCTGCAACAAACAGGAAACAGGTGATGAGAAACCTGATGTCTTAGTAACACGTGGCAGAGGAGGTCAACTGTATGGGGATGCTCTTGTGCACATACTAGGCATTTAGCCACAAAATTGTGTGGGTCAGCATTCGTTCTGCTCCCCATACTGAGGCTCTCCAGGCAGCTCTCCAGCATCTACATGTGCACGGCGGGAGCTGTTTCCTGACATCTCAGATTCTGACTTGCAGCAGTCTCTGTGTGTGTGTGTGTGTGTGTGTGTGTGTGTGTGTCATGTTCAGTACCCAGTATCAAGGCCACAGTTTCATTTTATTTGGCCAAACTGGTTGTAATGCATTCAATACACACAACCTCTTGGGCCTCACATCACTTTCAAATTACAACAATAAATACAGAATTTTAATTAGCTAGAACCATGTACACCTATTACCGAAAAAGCAATGTAATGATGCAAATCAAGCTTTTATGGTAGTTAATAAAACATTTAGATTTATTTGATCTATATTTCTCTTTTCAGTATTGCACTGCTTGTTTCTGCAAACTCTGAATCAAAACTTTTGTCCTTAACAGGAGACAGTTCTGACATTAAGTTATTAGATCAACTAACAGCGGGTCTGTGAAAATTCAGTGACAAAATATTTGATGAGCTGAAATTGAGTCAGAGCAATCCAGAGTTCGTCACTGTTATGATTAATCAATTTAGCGCCCTGCCTTGATGACTGAGCTGCAGGATCTCTGCACAATTTATTGCCTACTGAGATGATAATGAATGAATTAACTAAATATTATCATTTAAAGGTTAGTTTCTGCATGAGTCTACAACCCACTGGTGGTTAAAAGAGATTATTTTCCATATGTAAATCCTGTGCACTGGTTGACCAGAGGCGATGAAAGACAATGAACATCACTGAGGCTTTCATGCATGGATTTGTCTCAGTATGTGGTTTAGCTCTTTGATGACTTTGAATATTTGCTTTAACAGTTTAAAAGTTGTTTGTTTTCAGTCTGACCATGATCAAAGATGGACATAACCTTGATTTTGCAAATTAGACTATTAAATGGTACTTTACTATGTGATGAGAGAAGGTGATGTCACTTGAGGGTACAAAAACCTGCTCGAGAGGTCCTGGTGACGGCACGGCAGGCAGAGATGCAAACAAGGATGATGATTTGTGTATGAGCGTATATGTGCTCCTGTAAGAAGTACATCACCACCGTCCCAGTGAGTGGGATGTGATGGCTGCTTGAAAACTCTTGAGTTTTGCAGTTTCAGCTTTAACAAACTACTTAACTTTGAGGCAGAAAGTAAAAGAGAAAGAGAAGTGGCCTATAATGAAATCCTCTGCCGTTGACTGTCTGGTGTAAAAGCAGCTGTGGGTTGACTGAGATCAAACGCCACCTCAATCACTTGGTGTGGCTGCCACATTGCATTTACACAATATAAATGCTCTTTCCAGGAAATACTGAAGATGAATTAAATTGAAGACACAGTAAAGTAAAGACTATCATTTTATTTACTCTCATTATATTTTGTAGTAGATTAAAACAGACTGCAGCACCGTGGAAACAGAGCAGCTCCACTGATCGCCATTTAATCTAGCAAACAGATGAATAAACAGACTTGCCAATCAAGTGTGTTCAAAATATAGTATCTGTATGATGACTACAGTATTTCAGAAGGATTCCTTTTTCCCGGTGTGTTTACTGGAGAAGACAGTTAAAATCAAGCTGTCTGAATCCAACCTTAAATCCTAACAAACCTGGTGTGTTTTTTAACCTTACTTTTAAAAATCGGATCCTCAAACATCTTAATCCCCATCTCAAGTATCATCATCTGATCACAATGAATTACCCCTCTCTCTGGTTTTGCTGACCATGGTTTACTCACAGTTTGAGGAGGGACTTGGACAGGCTCCTGAAGGTGTTTTTCGGCAGCTCCCTGATCCTGTTGCTGGATAGATCCCTAAGCAAAGAGAAACAGTGAGAGAGTTGAGGGAAAGGGGTGCAACACTCATTGTATGCAAAAAAGGAGGGTGACACGCCCGTAGATTCACTTAACATAAGAGTTCACCCTGTCATCAGAATGCATGGATAACTACAAACTACTGTATGTCAGCTGAAGATACAGAAGGATGACTTAATCTACACGGATACAATTAAAAAACACAGATTTCATCATTTACTTATTTACTTCACACGTTACTTCTTTTTTTGCTTAGTGCACCTATACATTAAACACACTCTAATTTCCAGGAGATTGGTAAAACAATAGCACAGAGCCAAATTAATATAATTAATACCCAACTATCAGTTGGTGGGTTGTTGCTACTAGAAGCAGTCATTATAGCCTTTTATTAAAAATGGTGTTTTGGGGGGATCCATATGAGGATTAACCTCAGCATGCACTAAAGAGGTGTACAGCTGATCATACACGGAGCTCTGATCAGTTCATGACCATTTAGTAGTGAGTACAATAATCTGTATAAAGTTTTACAAAGATTCTAGCAAAAGTTTTTCCTAATCACAAAGCAAAAACATAAAACAGTTTCTGAAGTTTATTTCACTTTAAATAAATTCGATCAAAACAACATTAAAATGCAGCATTTTGCCCCTATGATTACCTCTTGAAAGTCAAATTGTTAGAAATTACACTTCAGATTACACACAATTTAATTAAGTTCCAGTTTATTTGTGAAAAACACTCTCCATTGTCAATATCAGCAGCAGGAAATGAAAATCCCACTGCAAAAGAGCATTTATCACCATAAAAGAGGCCTTTCAATTTCCACTGCGGTTCATTCATCAAGAAATTCTTCTTAATGACTTACATTTCAGAACAGAGTAAACCTGGCAAAATCTTTCCTCACTGGACTGAACTGACAACGTGAACAGAATGAGAAGGACAAGATAAAAGTGGGCTGCTACTCACAGCTCAGCCAGTTTCCACAGAGACTGGAAAGTGTTTTCAGGGACACTTTGGATCCTATTGTCCATCAGCAAGCTAGATGGGACAGAGACGGTGTCAAATATGATGCATAGTGGTGCAGGTGTATCCCAGCTGACCTGAGACTCTTTTCTTTCTTAGGAGTTTGTGCTCATGGATCACACCGCCAGAATGACTGAGCTGCAGGATCTATCTCTGCACAATTTATTGCCTACTGAGATGATAATTAATGAATTAACTAAATATCAGCATTTAAAGTTTAGTTTCTGCATGAGGCTACAACCCATTGGTGATTAACTGCACCAGTTTGTTTGTTTGCACCAGTTACTGAATATCATGACATGCTGCTCAGTCAGTGTCCATAAGGGATTAACATAATACAGAATATGATTTACATCATAAATCTGCAATTAATGGATGAACACACCTTACTCTACTCTATTACAATGGAAAGCATAGAGGTGAGAAAACAATGTAACCTAGGCTGAAATGAAGTGTGTGTGTAAGAGAGAGAGAAAAAAGGGAGAATATAAGAGAGGAGATTAAATAAAGAATAAAAAGGATATATAAAGAAAGCATAAGGAAAAAAAAACTTGTTATAAGGGATCCATAGTAATCATTTCTTCAGCTAAAACATGACTGTTTTCCATAAGTTTTCTGAACTCTTAAGAATTCATGAAAATTAATTGAATTAATTGAAATGCAAGAAGTATAAGCAGTTTGCTGAGCTGCATTTTTATTGCTGTATAGTACATCAAATTAGAAAGGCTGATAAAGAATAGAAATTATCAATAAGACTTCTTTAATATCGCAGAGATTTTTTCAAATGAACTTGAGGTAGAAAAGGGTTTCTTTGTTGCTAAAGAAACTGTAAGATAACTACTGATGGAAACACTTTTTCTGCATAAGAGATGATGTTGATGTGCATCGACTTTTTATTTCTGATGTACACACCGCACTCAAGCCTGTTTATTCACTTCAACCCTGCAGACCAAAACCCATATAATTTGAAGTTTATTTTTTGGTTAATTTCAAAAGCTTGCATGACGTGGAGTGGAAACATGCTGATATAACCCATGGAAATTCATGAAAGCTATCTCAGGCTCTATTGTTATGTAAAGCATTGATGTTTTTATCAAGTGTTTAAGTATGACACTTACAGAACTTCAAGTTTACTGCAGGTCTTCAAGATGGAATTGTTGATAGTTTGAATCTGGTTCCCCTCAAGGTCCCTGAGAGAGAAAAAGAGAGGGGGCAATGTTTAGCAGAATACTATAAAACATGTGGTGTTTGCAGGTTTCAGTGAATGATCAGTGAAGTCTCTCAAAGTTTATAGTCCTATACTGAGTGAAATATTCGAACCCAAGATGAAATCATTTTATGACTGCAAAACTACATCTAATAGTACATCATTTTGTTCATCTTTTTATTCACATTTATTCCCTGTAATTTTGCGCATATTTGGTGTCTTTGGAACGCTGGAATCTCCACTAAAATTTAAAACAAACTTCTGGGGGTTTGAACAAAGCTTGGCCGTGCAGCATGCATTTGCAATGAAGAACCCTTCAATCGGACCGGCACGGCTGAAGAAGTTTTAAATGAGCGTAAATGGAACTTGGCACTGCTAAGGTGCATGCAGCTGCAGCTGCTAAAAGCTAGAGATGACACTCGGGTCATTAGCAATGGCAGCCTTGTCCAGTGGCCACTTTCCAGTCAGAACTCATGGAACAAAAGTAGCCGGTCAAGCTGACCATTCACTATGACACCTGCCAAGGATACTTCATGACTTCTCATCTACCCAGAAGAACCACTTATGTGGTCGTCACACAGTCAGCACTGAAGCTCTCTGCTGCCTCCATCCATCAGTCCAACTCATCTCTGTGCCGTGTGCACACACACCTCCATCCCTCCGCTAAATTCTTTCAAGCATACAAATATACACGTATTAATTCAGCTGAAAGGCACACATCTGCACAAGCCACACACAAGTTCACGTGTATGCACACAGACATACAAACTCACATACACACGCACACTTAAAAAAACAAACTCACAGCCAGTCCAAAGCAGGCATGTGTTTACAGAAGCTTGGATGAGACAGGTGCTGCAGCGAGGCGTCCACCATGGATCTGACAAGAGAGGAAAGACACTTAGGAAGGAAAAGACCTGTACTTTTCACAGGGAAGGCACAAAGCTGACAGTCCTTAAACAGCTAAATGACACTGCAACTGCCCTGCAAGATCCCATAGCATTTGTACTGTGTTTTAGGGTGTTTCCATTATAAAGAAAAGGCTATTTTTTACAACCTGGTCTTTATTTTTCAGTGAATGGACATTTAATCAGTCAGATTAATATGAGCCCAGGCAAAAATGTGACCCAGGTTGTAAAAAAGGTTTTACCTTTAAGGGCACTAATTCAAAACAGTTTGTGGAGTTGCATGGTGTTAAAGGGTGCTGTGGCAGGACAGGAGGAGTCACAGATGTCACTTTTTCTCAGCTATTAGATACAATGACAAAAGGCTTAAATTTGGAAGGTGAAGGGAAATTAATTTTGTAAAATATGAGTACTTTAAGGAAGCACACATAGTAACAAACCACTAGACCAAACCATGTATAAAAGACCCTTGAGCCTGGCAAATGGCAGATCTTCCTCCAAGAAATCGTATGTGGAGTTGGTGTTTCAGTCTTCAGTTTCAAAAAGTAAGACTGAAAATGGTACCGAGGAATCTCATGTCTGAGGACTGACCTTTGAAGCTTTGACACTTCATTTTGCTTTTTTTTTTTTTTTTTTTTTTGAGACAAATCTCTCTCAAAGAAGAAAAGCTATATTGTGTACCTATAATATAGTGATATTTCAATCCCCACTGATTCAGATAAAAGAATTGAAGGATGGAGGAATGCTCCAGAGGCAAGGGATTCTCCCATGATGACACAGATGAATGCAGTAACCCATTGCAGTGACACAAGGTCATTAATTAACAATAATCCCTGGGAGGGAGAAACACATCCAGAAGAACCAGACAGATTAAGGACACAGTAGAGAATGTGATAGAGAAAGAGAAGGACATTTATTTGAAATGTATGAAGAAAAAAAAACTGATTGTCACAGATCAAGCAAAAATATACTGAGGTTTGGTCAAGCAGATAAACAAAATTTCAAATGAGCAGAGGGCAGGGAGGTGTGAATGAGACAATCAGTGTGAGGGGATGAGGCGTAAACAGTGACAAAGACTGGTGAAAAAATTTGTTTGATTTTGCTGATGTATGTATTTTAAGGTTGATCCTAGGAAGGATGCTGAAGGAGAAACTGGGGGAGGGGAGGAAAGTGAGAAAAGAAGCAAGAGAGAGAGGGATTGTGGAAGTACAAAGTCTGCATGTGAATCTTTTGTTTATAAAGGAAAGAAAAAAGAGATGAAACTCAAAAATTGCATTATTCGTAAGGTAAATTCTAATGTTCTAATGTAAATAATAATAATAATAATAATAATAATAATAATAATAGTAATAATAATAATAATAATAATAATAATAATAATAATAATAATAATAATAATAATAATTATTATTATTATTATTATTATTATTATTATTATTAAAAAA
>OMLB01040557.1:11595-26731 GCA_900302555.1 Myripristis jacobus
GACACAAAACTAATAAAACTGTGGTTCCCATCGCTCTGCGCACGGCACTTAATTTAATATTGAAACGGAGATGAAACAAGAAAGTCCCTCCTCTTTTGTTGCAAAAAAAAAATGGACTGTGTTAAAAAAAAAAAAAAAGGAAAAAAAAAAAAAAAGCGACCAACCCAGAGACAGCGACCGGAGAGCAAAATCACTCCTGATGCTGGTCATCTGTGGGGTTTCTTATCAGCACACTGCAATGCTACTGGGCGGGACGAGACACCGAGCTGAGGAGAACTGAGGCAAAAATACCCCAGAGTGGCATTTTGAAGATCAGTGGGTGACAGCAACACCGGGGAGATCCGCATGAAGCAAAATCTCATCTCTGTCGCAACTGGGCCAGGAGCTCAAACCAGAATATATAAATAGTCCGTACTACTGGATTATTCCCGTTGAGTGGAGCAGAAGAAGCGCTGCTGGAACTGAGTTTTGTTTCATTTATTTATATATTTGTCTACCCATTTATTTATTTATTATGGCGATACCTTTACGCAACTCAGCAGAATTCAAAACATTTATGAGCTCGTGAAAGAAACTTCAAGACCAACTGCGTCATGTAGCCCAGTCTGCTGTGACAGGGCTGCAATAATGTAGCAACTGCCTTTGAAGTTATGAATTTTTGAAGAAAATAATGTATAATGCAGCAGGCACATGTATGATATGTTATTTGTCGATGCCATAGCCGACACCAGGCGTATAGCCTTCAGGTTGAGTTGAACTCCAACTCGGTCCGGAGAAGGGGGCAGAAGGAGGGTTTTTCTTTATTATTATTATTATTATTATTTACACCCGTTTTTCGTCCACGCCGCTTGGTCTTCAAGGAATTGCTTCATCTCTGGCCAAAGATGGCAAGGCTGCGGAAGAAAGCTTGCATAGCACTATTTCTGTTCACGATATTCGTCTTCGGGACCATGATGGGCTTGAGAACACTGAAGCCCAGCGACGGCTTCTCGGATCTGGCTCCGGGGCTGGAGCTCCTGCCGATGATAGGGGGGAAGATGGACCGGCGCTCGGTGTCCCAAGACACCGCTTCCCCGGGTCAAGACCGCCCAGCTGGCAGCAATCCCAAAGTAGTTTTATCTAACTCTGGCCCCGAGGGAACAATATTTTACGATGTCCATATCTTTTATTATGTCTGGTACGGGACCCCACATATGGACGGCAAATACATGCACTGGGACCACGTCCTGGTTCCACACTGGGACCCTAAAATCGCCGCCAGCTACCCAAGAGGGAGGCACATCCCGCCGGAGGACATCGGGTCCAGTTTCTACCCCGAACTTAATCCGTACAGTTCGAGGGATCCGGACGTGTTGGAGTCCCACATGGAGCAGATCGGAGCATCTGCAGCAGGTATAGTTAATTTAAAAAAAAAAATGCAGTGGGCACTCTGACTCTCACGGGGTGAACAAACAGCTGAGTGCGATTGTTTGTACCCAGCAACTGTATAGAAATCTGGCATCGTGGCTCAAAAGCTGCTTCCCTTCCGCTCGAGGGGCACAACATTTTCAGCACCACTCAGCCGCTGGACAGCTCCTTACGCTCACCTAAAACTCCCAAACTCTGCGGCTGCACTTTTTGGAGAGGAGAGCAATCCTCCGCTACACAGAAGGCTACTTAATAACAATAAAACCTGCAGAGTCAACATGAGGGTGATTTCTCAGTATTTTTCTGACTTACTTTTTCAGCAGCCTCCTGACTATTACAAATTCACAGATTCTTTTGAGACTCAAGCTGTCTAAGCGCACTGTTGTCCCATATAGGCCTGATCGTTTTCCACTCCACTCCTAATCTCGGAGATTTGCATGCTCAAAGTCAATATAAGATACAGAATGGGGTCATTTGAGTATCTTATGTAACGTATTGGGACATGCTTCCGTTGTTAGTCTCTTTAAAAAGTTGTTTTTTTTCCCTGTAAGATAGTCGGAGCCTGAAGCCTGGTGTCAAGTGACAGCCTGGCGCGTCCTGCCAACAAAGTAGCCTACACTTGATAGGCCCTGATGTTTCTGTCCTGCGGCTCAGGATGTTATTGTACACCATCCAGAATGATGACCCCACCATTCTTACCTCTAAAACCGCAACGCCGCAACAGATGGATCATGTGAAGGCCAGCACACAGCATTGCTTAGTTAAAACAGTCCATTTAATTAGAAGCCACAGGCACAAAGGCGCAGGGAGCCAGCCAAACTCTAAATAGCACCACTTGCTTTGATGACTGATGCCCCACCACTTCACGCGGGCCCATAAATAAAATGAATAGCATTGGCCATATTTTTTAATACACGCAAGCATTGTTGGATATTGTAATGCCATATTCCCTACAGCTCCTGAGCAAGTGGACAAGAGCTTAACAAATTAACTCTGGGTGCATATTTCATGTGCCCGCGCCTGTCTGGGGCTAGACACCACTGTCTGATGTGAAGCCATTTCTCGGACTGCATCACAGCATGGCAAGCATTCCTCTATACTGGAATTTATGAGCTGTCACACACTAGAGCTGTGCAGTGAGATTGCCACCAAAGTGAGACATTATAAATAGTCCCAAGCTGACAAGTGTGTATTTATCAGTCAGATGCAAGACATGCATGACTGAAAGTAGGCACTGAGGTAGAAAGAATGCACTGTTCCCCATACACCATTATGCAATGAACCACAACAGCATCTATCTGGATACTGTAAAATAACTCATTACACTAATGGAGAACCAGGGACAGAAAAATTCACTGCATGTTCAATCAGTGCAGTTCAGTTTACTATGTTCATTCAGTGGTTTCAAAAGGGACAGTAAAAATGTGACGTGCTGTGTGGCCATGGGGATGAAGTGCAGCTGCTGTGTGACAACCTTGCATAACTAATTTTGGGGTCATGCAAGCTGTCAAAAGTTTTTCCCACCGGTATTGCTAATGTTTTCCGTTACTCTAATCAAAAGATGTTCAGGAATCTATCTGCATGTAGTTTTTCTTTCCCATAATCCACATTGAGGTGGATTATGTGGCTCTTTGACCCAAGATGGATGATAAGACGTCAGTGCTGCTGTGTGTTTGCAGGGGTCCTGGTGCTGTCCTGGTATCCTCCGGGCCTGGCTGATGACAATGGGGAACCCACTGAGGACTTGGTACCAGCTGTACTAGATGCTGCATATAGACACAACCTCAAGGTAAATGGCATCAGCACATTCTGTGTCTGTGTGTGTGTGTGTGTGTGTATGTGTGTGAGAGAGAGAGAGAGAGAGAGAGCACAAGGCACCATAACAGAGCAATAAATCAAATCTATTCTGAGGCATGATTTTATAGGACCAAAAGAGCTTAGTTTTTACTGTACACAACACATTTTCCAGTGTTAATGAGTGTTGATTTTTCAGTGATAGTTATTTGGACCTAACAACTGTTGACTGGAGTGTTGTTTGCTGATATTAGTCTGAGGCAAGTATTCAACGCTATCTAAAGTCTTAAATTAGCTGATTGGTGTGGACTTACATATATCTAACTGGCATAACTTTTACTGTTACACATTCTGAATTAAATTAACAGTGACAGTTTTTCTGGATTGTGATTTGTGAGAAGCCTAATTGCAAGCCCACTGAACTCCCTTTGCTATTAACTCTTGAATAAAAGCCCAACTCATTGTTCAGAGGGATCTATACTATTTCTAAATGATTGCCAGAACATGAATTAGGCTGATGTATCATATGCCTGAGCACATGAATATGACTGTGTCCACCAAGGTCTTTTTGCTCCTTCATCCACCTCCCTACAAGCACTTTGAGAAAACAACAAGAAAAGAGATCTTGACACTTCACCATGGGGAGCAGAGGGCTTATCAGTGCTCATGACAGAAATCTCGAACCAGGCTTTGCGGTGTGGTGTGCAGTTCACAGTTCATAGTTTGGGAGCCTGCACCAGTCCGCCTTTGTCACAGAGGAGCACGAATGAGAGCCAGTGAAGTTGAACTTGTTCTGTATCCTCTCATAGAGCTGTCTTTGCTGCTCAGGGATTTGATTCTGGATGTTTGCGGCAGCAGTGACATCTCCGGCATTAGAGCGAAAAAAGGGTCAAAGAGCTGCTGTCGAATCAGTTGTCAGTGGGAATGAATAAGCTCAGGAGCACATCAGTGGGGTGGAAGGGTTGGAGGGGTGGTGGTGGGGGGGCTGCACAACCACATGACCAAATGCCAATTAGGTCGGAAAAATAACATGCCAGAGAAAACAACTTTATCCAGTATCTGTGGTCCCACTGCCTCCTGTCACCATATTGAAGGCTTATAAAACTTTTACAGAGACTGCTCCCATGTAATTTGATATATTTAATGTCAGATTCTGTTCAGAGGCAGGGGGAGAGTGAGGGGGAAGACAGTTGAAAGCATTTTTATATGTATATGGTGTGGGTATGAGTGTATAAACCTCTAAACAATAGCATTTTAGACTTAATTTGAGGTGTCTCTGTCAGACACCTGCTTTGAGCTGTCTTTGAAAGATGGAGAGTGGGAGATGAAAAGTACTAATATGTGTGTTCATGTTATGTTAAAAGGTGCTCTGGGGCCAACGTGAGCCTTGTGTCTGTATGAATGTATGTGAAATGGCAGAATGAGAAAGACGGGCTTTTATGAGCTTCCCCTCTCAAGGTAGATGCCATCAATAATGCACCAACAGCGCCTGCTCGACACACTACACATTTAAATAAAGAAAACCACACAGCTAAGGTGTGAGATGGCCAGGAACCAGACAAATCCTTCACTGTCATCCAGAATCAAGGCTCTTTCTTGAGAGGGGAAGGAATTATAGTGCATGAAGCGATGATATTATTTAAGCGAAACAATGCAAGGGTGGCTCCTGGAGGTGGAAGTTTCTTTGGGTTACTATAGGGTGTTGCAACACACTGATGAGAGAGGGTTTTTGTTTTTTTTTAACAAAAACAACATGAAAAATCACATCACTTTCCCGCGATAGAGTCAAGCTTGATATTTCTTTGCCGAAGTGCCTGTGTTAAACATGTATAAATACAAGACTAATGAGCAGTGCTCCTATTCAATCTCACAATGCACAATATACCAAGAGCTGATTTAGTTTGCATTTAATAAAGTAGACTGGCAATCTTATCCACAGCAGATGAAAAGTTGCCACTGAATTAATGAGAAAGGATGGCAAAGCAAATGGATTGGAGGCATTAATAGTGCAGCACGAATCATCAGTGAAGATAATGTGTTGTGAAGACAAAGGATCATTCAATTTTCCAGAAAGTGATCTGATGCATATTGGCCTTGTCCTCTCTACAAACAACTTTGATGAGCGGCAGTGGGCTTGTCAGGCCAGCAGCCCCTCTAAACCCTGCCTGTCAGATTTGATATCACATTTGTTTCTTCTGCGATTTGGCTGCGGGGAAAGAAATAATGCATCTCTGATAGGACACGGCAAGAAAGACTAGATTAGACATGCGAGGCAAGGCTGACAAGGTTTTGGATGTAATGCTGTCAGGAGGATGGCTACTAGATGGAACGCAATGCCACACTTTATCATTGGCAGTGACCCAAACATGGGATTTTCATAAAATGCATGTGTGTGTGTGTGTGTGTGTGTGTGGGTGGATGGGTGCAGTGACATGCTCTTCACATATTAATGGTACATTTCAGAGAGGTTGCAGTTTATTCTGGTTTACCTATGAGGGAATGTTGTGTCCTAGAGAAGCACTTAACAGACAGCAATAAAAAAAAAAGGCAGAGAGAAAGCTCCAGAATAACAGTATCCTGTGTTCAGTATATTGAGTGGTGTATTTCTAGGTATCCCCTTCCAGGTCTCCCTGTTTCACACTACCTCCTCCCACTCGCTCTGCACAGGACATTTATCTTTGGAGTGCTTTTTCTTGCATAATCTCAGCAAAATGCTGACAAAGTAAAGAACTTTGGCTCTGATCATTTGGGGCATTAATGCAAATTTACTAATGCAACAACATTTAAATAATTTCCTCATTCTTTCAATCAAAAGGCAGGTTAAAAAAGGTGAAGCTTGTTTGAGGTCTCTCTTTCACACCAGGATGCATGTGTGAGGTCAGCAGGAGAAGTGGCCCAAGGAGCAGTGGCAACAACCCAAAATGTTCACAGATCCCTGCAAACTGCTTTCAAAGGCAGCCGGTCTGAGAAATGCTTGGGAGAAGTGAGCAGCTTTGGTTTTAAGTTGCAGAATCAGGTCCTCAGACAGTTTGTGTTATACTTTTTTTTTCCCAAGATCTTGGTTATATTATTGAAAAAGACAATCTGGTGGTGCAAGACAAAGAAAAGAGCGAGGACAAAAGAGGGCAAGAGGAGAGAATCCTCTGTGCATCTGTAACACACACTTTCCGGTTTGAGTCTCTGTGAAAACAAGTTGGGACACCTGTCCCTAAGTGCTATGTTTGTTTGCCAACCTACACCCCTGTCCTTTCCTGTCCTATGCTGTCTTGTCTTGTTTGTCACAGAGGCACCCTCCTCTCTACACTCCTAATTGAGGAGGAGGATTACAATGGCCTAGGCAGGCTTCATAACTTACCGCTTGGCAGAACAATCAAAGACAGACACCCAGCATGTAAATGAGGCTGCATAACATTACACTCATGCCTGATTCTTTACAGTGGCCTTGTGTAGCTCAGTGGGGCATGAATCTGACACTAACACATTCAGGATTAGGGGTTTGTATTGAATGTCAGTAAAATGCTTGCATTCATGGAATTGTAAGGCACCCTAGATTAAAAACAAAACAAAACAAAACAAAAAACATATGTTAAATGGCATTTTCTGTCTTATTCACAGGCTGCAGTATATTCTCCAGGTGGAGATAGTGTTAGGTTCTGTCGTGACCAGTGGGATAAAACTGTCTCCCATGTAGAAAAACCAACATCTACCACTGGAGGAGAAGGATAACGCTCAGATTAAATATAGAATACTGTATTAGGATTTGCAACTTTTCAGCAGAGCTAACTTGCCAAGTTAGTGAAAAGCAAATCCCACCTCCACCAAACTGACACTCCCACACACACACAACTAAAACTCCCTGACCTCACTTTTGGGTAACGCTGCAAAGGAAAAGTAGTCTACTTTTCATTTATATAATATGAGCAATATTTCTGCAGCACCCACACACAACCTGTGTATCCTGCATCGTGTATGGCAGAGTTCAACAGCAGATCCAAACAGAGCCAACAGCACTCCACAGCAGTGGTGCTGCCATAAGATGGTCGACCTCAGAGCTGGAACAGGCCTTCGGCCTGGGCAAGGGGGTGCAGGGTGGGGGGTGCTGCGCAGGGGACTGGAAGCTGGGTGCAGGAGGCAGGGAGCAGGGGGGGAGTGTGTATCATGGGTCCCATGACTCAGTTTGCCTCTCTGAACAATCTGAGCCCTGAGGGGCTGAAAATGTTCTAGCTACTAAGTAGGCCATGTAGCTGTGTACAGAGGGGAGTGTAGCCCATGGGTGCCCGAGCGACGCCGTCAGCCACACTTCCTCATTTCCAGATGCACTGAGAAGCATCCGGCTACATCCCATCTCATACGGCCATCCATTGGTGTGTAAGGGCCTTCTGGCCTTCACAACAGAGTGAAGATGACAAGCTTGTATATAGGAATGTGTTCAGCTTTGCTGAAATCGATCTAATTGCTATGAAGAATGATCTCAAAGGTCTCATTAAAGGCCACTTTATCTCATGCTTTGTGTATTTTTTAGGCTCATAACCCTCCCTCTGTGCTTGCTGCCTGACATGGCACCAAACTCCACTCTGCCCAGCATATTTCAAGGCTCACGCTATCTATGTTTGAGATATCAAAATGCTTTGGCTCTGTCTCATTTACTTATAAATTACCGCGGAGTAATGGGCCAGTGTGTCTGGAAAATGAGCTGGCTATTCTAGTGGCTTGCACTCATCTGCAGTGAACAGGAGACTGTGACAGCTCTTTTTCCCCCTGGATGATAATTATGCGGAAAATAGGCCTCAGATCCTCTTAATACCCACTCTACCCCGTTTTAAAACACATTCAACATTTTATCTCACTTTATTACAGCAGATTGGGCTGTTACATTACATGAAGTCCAGCACAGTCACATTAATCAGACTCAGAGTTATGCTTTATGCCTCCAAATCACTGACTTCAGACCAGTGATTTATTCAGCCAGCCATGATCTTTCTCGCAGCACTCCACTTCTGGCTTTCTTCAGATTGAATTGTTGAGGGAAAAGTGCTAACCACACCATCAAAATGTACATTTTTGTGGCACACAAAAGCATTTAGCAGTCTCCATTAGTGACAGTAGTTATTTTGTTTTTGTTGCCTACAGCTCAGTTTCTCTATACAGATCTGCAGCATAAAACAACTTCCTGGGCTACAGCCTATTTTCAGAATCACTTTAATCTATTAGTACATTTATTACTCAGTGTCATATACACTCACTGTCGCCAGCAGCCCCATTTCCACAAATGCTCTGAGAGCCCAAAAGGCACCATTTGCCTCCAACACAACTCCTCCTCTCTAAATCATTTTAATGAACAAAAAGTATACTCGTTCATTCGAAAACACATTTAACAAAATTTGCAGTCAAGAAAACTGCAAAAGCTGTAGTTTTCTCATATTTGTGAAGCTCTTTATTTTACTTATAACAGCAAATGTTGAGGGAGTGGATCTTCTTGTAGTGACTGTGCTGCCTTTTTCCAGCCAAGTGCAGGGTTAAATGCAAGCTTAGACGGGAATCATACAGCTTAAGCTAAGCATTAAGCCTTATTGTGTTAGCTCATTCTCTGATGTGTTACACCCATTTTGTTAATGGTAGCCTCCATCCTGTTAGAAAGCCATTTTCCTTCATATTGTTTCCCTTGGGTGTCCACTTTACAAGAGGAAAAGTGTTTCACTTTGATCATATATAATTCAAAGTCATGAAATTCCTTAGTCTGGCCTTGAAATATTCAACTCAGGCATTTTTGTTGGTGTATGTCTCACTTCTGGTCCTGTGTTTCCTGGCTGCTTTTGTTCATTGATGGCAAATAGCCTGATCTAACAGAGCCATTAACTGAACTTTACATTATCTCCCAAGGGGGGCTAGTCAGGGTTGGAAACATCTCTTCCACTGTGTGCCAGAGCATTAAAAATGTAATGGAGTGGAAACAGGTACATACTATAGACGAGGCCTCCCACATGCCTAACTAATGTGCTCTGCTTGTGGCCTAAGTCAGTGTTATCCTTTTTAAATGTTGGGTTATAGAAAACTTATTAACACATATGGCCACAAGCAGTGTGTTAAATGAGTAGAGAAACCAGACAGTTGGTGTCATACGAGGCTTCAGGGCGTATCAAGGTCACACAGGTTGCTTGTGCATGACTACTTTGTTTTGTGGAGATAATACAGCAGGACTAGAAGGGACAGTAAAGTATCCAATCAGCTGTAATTAGACTTGACTGTAATATAATGACTGCATCATATTGGCCCCTTTTCCTCTTGGCAACTCCCCAGGCTTCGACTAGTTAGAAAGCAGAGGATCATGTTGTTGCCGTTGTCAATTTTCTAAATGAGAAGATCCCCGGGAGTTACAGACTGTTGAGTTAAAGCCAATACTCTCGAAGCTCAACTGTAATCGCTGACTGTGGCATCTGTTTTGGCAGCAATATGATGAAGGGACTCCGACCAGGTATGTGTGTTCATGTGTGTTCATGTTTTTGTTTTCTCTTCTTGTCTGTCTCCCCAGGTCGCATTTCACATCCAGCCGTACAGAGGACGAAATGACCAGACCGTCCATGACAACATCAAGTATATCATTGACAGGTAGGTGCTTGATTGACTGTGCTCTGCATCACTGAGTCAGCACAGAAGAGAAGGCATTAAGACTTCATGCACTGCTGAAAGTGAAATGCTTTTAGAGAGCCATTCAGATCACGAAAGGCCTGCTTGATGACTTATGAATGAGTTTACAAAGTACAGGCTATTATTTTCCCCTCAGGAAATGGGTGTGTTGCACCTAAATGAGCACCTGTATACCTACTTAAAAAAGCAAACACAAAACTATATGACCGCTGCCGAAGTGACCCTATTGTGCTATATTATTCTATTACTGTGTTTAAAGGTATGCTGACCATGGAGCCTTCTACAAGTTCACCTCCAGCACAGGGAAGAGCCTTCCTATGTTTTATGTCTACGACTCCTACTTGACTCCTCCAGAGTCCTGGGCTGAACTCCTGACTCCCACTGGCTCCCACAGCCTGCGCGGCTCGGCCTATGACGCCGTCTTCATCGCCCTGATTGTGGAGGAACGCCACAAGCACGACATCCTTGCGGGTGGCTTCGACGGCATGTACTCGTATTTTGCCTCCAACGGCTTCTCCTTCGGTTCCTCCCACCAGAACTGGAAGGCCATCAAGGCCTTCTGTGATGGCAACAATCTCCTCTTCATCCCCAGCGTTGGGCCTGGCTACATCGACACCAGCATCCGACCGTGGAACAACCACAACACGCGCAACCGTGTCAATGGTCGCTATTATGAGACGGCCCTGCAGGCAGCCCTGAATGTGCGGCCAGAAATTGTCACCATCACGTCTTTCAATGAATGGCACGAGGGGACACAAATAGAGAGGGCGGTGCCCAAAAAGACTGTGACCCGTATGTACTTGGACTACCAGCCGCATGGACCTGAACACTACCTGGAGCTGACCCGCCGCTGGGCCGAGCAGTTTAACAGAGAGAAGGAACAGTGGCTCATGTGAGCTTTCATCAAACTGAGCTGAAATGGCGTGCTGTCGTGCAATGTGTGAAAGAGAAAGAACAAGAGCAAACGGGGTGAATGCAGAGGCTGATGAATATAGATGAGTGTGTGTGTGTGTGTGTGTGTGTGTATGGACCTGCATTAATCTTTTACCATCTGTCTGTTAGTGTGTCTATTCGTGCACATGTTTATGTGCAAGGGTCCTCTTGATTGAGCTCAGTTTTAGAGTAAAGTGGCATTATGGGGTTAGTCTGAGGAATTCCCTCCTACTCCTGCTGACAGCCCAAACTGCTAAAATGCAACGGAGTCCCTTGCCTCCATAGCATTTTAGAAATTCTCCTCGTCCTCCTTCCCCATCCTCCTCCTCCACACTTCAACCCTGTGCTCAGACCACGCCGTCAGCTTCACAAGCATGGAAGTATCAGTAACATCTACAATATCAACCTTTTCTCATTCCATTCAGTGCAACTCAGTGGACAGTTTGTCCTAAATCCTCCATATCTGAGACACTACTGCCTGATGTTAGCATTAAATGGCTCGGTCTCCCTTCCTGTCATGAAGTAACAGAAGTGATTAGTGTAGACTGGGTAGCACAGCATTTCTATGGATTTGCTTTCATTCACAACAGGGTCTCAGCAGGAATGAGGTGCTAAAGCGTCATGCTCACTGTTCCTGTACTCATGAGCTTGTGTGTTTTAAAGAGACTTTTCATTGCTACTGCCAGGTGAAAATCTCACATCTCCGACATATCAACTTTTCATGAATGAATGCTGTGTTGATTTAAAATCACAATTGAACTCTGACTTGTGAGAAAACAAAATGAATATCACCCAACTCAGAATTATAAGCTGTAAGTTCAGGTATCGTTTCAGAACTCTGTTTTTTTCCTCCCCGATTTCATCTGAAGTGACATTAGAGCACCCGAAAATATCAGAAAACCAATCACTTTTCGTCACTGAATCAATTTAAGAGTAGTTATTTACCACAAACACTGCTGCAAAACGCAATGTTGTCACAGGCCGGAAATTTACACAGGAAATACCAGATTCTGAGTTGACATGTACACAGCATATGAGAGCCTCTCAACCTATTAAAAACATGGCAGTAATGACAAGTGTGATAAGTTTACTACTGGCTGTTGAGCTTAGTAGAAACTTGATGAACCTAATTTTCAGGCTTAGCAGCTAAAAAAGTATCTGAACAGAAGATATACGTTTCTGAGGAGTGTTTGGTAAGTGAACAATCATTCACCATGTGTTTAAACATGAGTTTCACATAATGACAGCATAATTTTCACTACAGAAAAACAGCCACAGCAGATGGGTGAGGCTGCATCGCTCTGTGAGGAAGTCATCAGTCAGTCAGTTAAAGGGCAATTCCAGGAAAAAACTGGAGGTGAGATTACTATTCTACAAGAACAGCCATTTTAATAAAGCTTTCCCAATAACCCAAGAGAGTAAAATGTCCACAGTGGCACATCTTTCCCTCGTTCACTTAGGTAAATGCAATCACAATCTTGGGGCAGTTTGCATTTAATCTCAAATTATGACATAACAGGCTCATTGTTTCTTTAAAGAAATGATTAAACCGATATTTGTTTTGGACTGTGTGAAAAACAGACTGAGTTTATGAATAAAACTGAACAGCTGAGTGATGTACCGTGGGATGTGGATGATTCAGACTTACAGAAATCATGCAATCCATTGAAGTCATTTGCAAACAGGCTGTTTTGTGATCACAAGGATGCAGCCTGAGGCGTCTTTGGTTGATTTCCACGTGAAGGGCGATTTTGATTGGTTTGTGCTGGTTTCCTTAACATTTAAGATCTGACTCATTTGATTTCACACTCCATTAATAATTAATTCTCAGTAAAAGAGAAACACTTCTAAATATAAAGGCTGTGTTACATCCTAGTGGCTTCCTCCGCATCAAAAGGACAGCAGATAAAACAGATGAAAAAGTATGAAGCATTTATTGTTGCTGTTACAGTGCTGAATAATCCATCAACTCAAGTTTGGTCCACTGTGCTGACCAACAAAATAGCTCAATATAACAGATAAAATAATGCATAAAAGACACATTTGGCAATCCTCAAAAAACAGAACAGCAACCTCTGCACTGCAATAAATAGAATTTAATTTGTAGTTATAGAATATGTATAATCAAAAAAATCTCCCGTCTCTGCATATTAAGTGATGAAAAAGACATTCCATTCATTCAGACTATAAAAAGGCTGGTATTGTACTTTTGCTTGTCATAACAACCATTACAAAAATAGAAATTAAAGTCCAAATAAAAAGTCAAGCTGTGGCTTCCTGAGTTAAGTAGCATTGCTTTGACGATAAAATATATAAAGTTTTACGTTTCTAATGTAAGAAACCATTATAACCTGCAACATATCCGACCTCCTACCATGTTTCTGAATGAAGCCAAGCCAAGATGGAAGAGATATTTTAAATCCCACCAACTTCCCAGCATAATGGAGAGTATACAGTCATAAAAGAGAAAATACAGTCATTTAATCCCGCTATCCCCCCCCACACAAGAAGAAAAAAACAGAAACATACAACTCAGAGCAGCCAGCAGAAGAAAGTCAGCCATGGGAGAAACGAGGCTTGTTCCACCGCTCAGAGTTAACCTTCCTCGACTTTTCGGCATTCCTGGAGAACACACCTCCACGTCCATGCGAACATGAAGAGGATTTGTCTTTGCGAAGCAGCTGCCGGGTCGGAGCAGCTTGTGCGTCTCAGCGTGTTTTGTGGAGTGAGGAGAGTTCAGAATTCAGTCCTCCCCCGTATCCTTTGACAGTCCGTATTTGCGCTCCAGCACATCAACCGTAGCAGAGAGGGCACTGAGGAGGAGAATTACGGACATCTGTTACTCGGTGGAAACTAAAAGATCCACTCAGGTAACTTTACTGGTCCTCGAAGTAAAATTCAGACACACAGTAGCTCATACACACATCCCAACACCAATACACCCTAGAATAAGAGCAATAATATATGGTAATATCGGAATACAAAAATAAAAAGGAATACAGGAATAAAAAACTAAGAACACAGCAGAGCAGTGATAGTCAATGTCAATGGAGGTAGTGCAAACAGTGCAGTATTAAATAATGAATAATAGTATTAATAGTATCACTAATGATAATAATATGATAGAATAGTACATAATAATATAGTAAGAATAGTATAGGATGATTGACAGATAATAGAATAGAATAATAGAGCAATGTAATAATAATGACTGGAAGGAGAAAAAGAAGAAAGGACACAATATGATCAGGTAATGTAATAATGACAATCTACATGTTAATAGAATATATAGTAATAATATAATAACAATAACAGTAATAAGTGCAACTTGAAATTATCTAAATGAGAGACGTCTGATTTTGTTTCCAACCACTCTGCTCTAATTTTCATACACAGAGGCTGATATTACATGAAACCCAGACATGAGACATATTTACATCTCGGGCTATTGGTGGTGGGGGGTTGGGGTGGTGGTTGAAGACAGAGAGGCAAAAAAGGATGCAAATGATGCAATAATTATTTCATCAGTCTGGGTGATGGATTGTGGAGATCAGGCCATCACAGCTCAGTCTGCATGTAGGAACCAGTGAAAGCTAACAGTGCTTCAAGCTCACCAGCCAGGCCTGATGACTCTGTATTTGCCGAGCACTGATAGGTCAATCACTGTTGACCCCAGGCGGCTCTGGTCTCCTATTGGTCCACCATCCACCACCACTGCTAGTGAGGGCCAGAGGTCCTGAAACTCCTGCAGAGGAGAGGTACAGCACTATGAGAGATGAAAATGCACTTAAAAGCTGCACTAGTCAGGATTTTCACATTAAAATTCAACTGTCTTATTAGTCTAAACCACAAAGAGACTAGCATCCAGTCTCCTGAAATTAAGATTTGCCAAGATGGCCCAATGACATTCTGATGTTAGATATGGTCAGAAATCTTCTCTGCACAGAAGATTTAGCAAATAAACACTCAAGGGCAAAACGCAGCGTGCACCTAAACTTGGAAGGTGAGTGCTCTGTCCTGAGGAAGCTGGACTCAAAATAGCTGAACCACCTCGACCTTTACCAGCCACCAAGGAAAAAAAAGTAGTTTACTGACATCATTTTATATTATTTCTGTGTTTTGACATGTTCACAATTTCAACAATTCCCTCTCCCTGCCATGTGAAGCCGTCTACAAGTTGCATCATGCGGCTTTAAATAATTAATGCGGCTGACAAATATTTTAACACTCACAAAACAAGAAAAACTTGTGTGTGTGTGTGTGTGTGTGTGTGTCTGGTGGGGGTTGGCCAGTATAGTGCATAAGAAGATGAACCAGTTCGACCAAGTATCGAATAAAAAAAAAAAAAAAAAAAAAA
>OMLB01040557.1:35487-47784 GCA_900302555.1 Myripristis jacobus
GTGCCACGTAGTGCTGGGGGGTAACATGGTTTGCAGCTTGGACTGGAGCCTGAGCAGGCATGTCAGGTGCCTGCTGGGGGACTGTTAGGTGCACAAAGGGGGCTGGCTGGGTGGAGCTCACAGTTGCGCTGACAGAAGAAGGGGTGGAGGTCTGAGAGGAGGAGGTCTGGCTGAGCTGTGAGGGAGTCTCCAAGTCCTTGGATGTGTGGGTACAGCAGGAGGAGGAGGTAGGATTGAGAGAGAAGGAGAGGAGAGGCGAGGAATCAGTCGCTCCTGGTTGCGCAGAGGTCTCCAGGCTGAAAGTTTCGGCAAGGCTCTCTGAAGAAGGAAATTAAACCAGTCAATAAAATAGAATGGTAAACCCAATTTAAGATGAAAATTGTGAAAAGTACTTGCCGTTGGGATGGGCGTCATCTTGACTGACACTATTTTCAGGACTCTGGAACATGAGTTCGAAGATTTTCACAGGGGTCACATTGTTCAGGTCCAAATTCTGTGCCTGGAATACAATTGCAATTAGCAAAGCATTTTATAAATGGATCAAGTAAACTACTAAACATTGAACTAAACATTCACACAACAATAAACTTATGTTACTATATCAGACAAACCATCTTCATCTTCAATCAAATTTCTACTTGACAGTGTTGAAGTAAAAGCCAGACTTACATTATGGATGTTCTCTCGAAGCTCTGAGTCTGTAGAAATGAGGCTTAAGTCACTGAGGCACAGCGAGTGATTTGCATCCTGTAATTAGAGATGAATAGGCCCAAATTTAATCTGCTACTGCTATGGGACAAGTGCTGAATCATGCAAACAGGTTAAGGCAGCCAAATCAGAAAAAAAAAAAAACAGTGCCACATATACCAATGAAGTAGAACTGATTTTGTTGAAAACAAAAATGAAAATTCTGGTAATGTATGCAGTTTACCCTTATGTCAGCTGAAAATCCATTTAATTTCATACAACCATCACACACAGCCGTCACACTGTCAGCTGGCATCTATGCAATTTAAGTTAACAGGGTAAGTATGTTAGAGTTTCAAAAAGACCATAAAATGACCAAAGAGCCAGAGCCCAGAAGTACCTCATTCTTGTAGGTTCTCCAAGTCTACACTGTCATCTCCTCAATTTTGGAGGTGTAAATTGTGCACAACCTACAGTGCTCTACCTGCTGACTGCTAATGTGCACCCTTAGCAAAAACTTGAATTCATTCCATCTCACACATTTGCAGATTTTGACCTGAACACCCTGTAAAAGCTCCACTCACCTTTCAGGAACCGAAACGTGTGGTTCTGCATCATTTGAATCAAGGGAGTAGCAAATTACCCCTACAAGTTATGTGAGAACCTGGCTCTTTTTCACAATTAGACTGTTCAGCATGTAAGAACTCATTATTCATTCAATAAATACCTGACACCATCACAAGACACATTATTGCTATCCTGGAGCATAGCACATTCAAAAAACAAATTTACGGCAGTGAATATTATGGGGCTCATGAGGTAATGTTGCTGTGTATACCGCAACAAAACAGAGCACTGTAACTTACTTCGGAGAGCGGGTGGGTGAGGGTGACACTGAAGGGCTGGCCCTTGTCATGGCCCCGGATGTGACTCTTCAGACTGTACTGGCTGCTGAATGTCTTTTCACATCCGTCACTGGGGCAGTTGAATGGCTTCTCCCCTATGGAAAGAGCAGAAGGAGTGAAATGAAGAAACTCAATGAAAGTGAGACTAAGGTTCCACTGCTAGAGTATCAATTTAACTACCAATACATTTGGCAATTACATGAAAAGGCCATTAATGAAGGTGTAAAGGTGGCACCCTTGAAAAAAAAAATTGGATAATTGTGACACCTTTGTGCTAACTGTAAGCAAAACAGGCCATGACTGAGACAGTTATTAACCCGGCCCTATCCCACAACTGTTGTGGTATTACTGATGTGTTTGTCAAAATGAAAAAATGTTCCTCTTTCTTCATTTGGTATTTGGATTTCATTCAAAATATGTCTTCGGTCTGAAGTTAACGAATACAATTTGTTAAAAACACAAACTTAAACAATGCTGACAGAAAAGAGGTGTCCAATTTTATTTGAAAATTTGAAAAATATAGGCAGTAATAAACTACAATATTGTATTCCTTTCTTACAAATGAACCATAATCTACCAATAGCATGGAACTGGAGCAAAATCTGCAAAAGTCACTCAACTAGACAAATAGATGACACACCTGAAGTAATTACATTTGTTTTAAATACACTTCATCATCTTATCTGTTTTAGATTTATTAAATTTCCTTCCTTTCAGTGCAATGTGCTAGGTGAAACTGCCATGAGAGTGGGGGCACTGTATTCATGTTAACTGCTTATCTAACTGATTGATGGCAAATTCATTCAAGCAGGTTTTACACAGAGTTTCAAGTTTCATTTTTGCTTTCCCAATAGGTGGCTCTATTGGAACTGATGAAATGCAACAAGAGCAAGGCTCTGTTCTCTTGCTCTGGCACAGCATTAAAACAAATTGTGGAGATAAATAAGTCTATCAGTCAGGTGCCTACAAGGTTTCAAACATCAATACAGCGATCGGATCTGAAAGAATTTCCCATGTTGAAAACAAAGAATAGCCAGCTTAAAAAGCAGTCAGTAACTGTTATCTGGTCTGCAGATGGCACATGTGGAGAACACAGTCTTCCCCGTCAACATTAAACAAAGTGTCCTTGAGCAAAGCACTGCCACTGCTACTTCAGTCCAGCAGCAGTGGCAAAAAAAAGCTCAGTCAAGTTCCCTGGTTATCTGTAGATTAAATAAAACAATACAAACACATACCTGTATGTGTCCGTACGTGTGTTTTTAGGTGATGACTTGCAGCAAATGCTTTGCCACAGCCATCATGGTCACACCTTCAGGAAAAGATGGAACAAATCATGTCAGAAACACATCACAGTAGATGAATATAGATGCTAATACATTCAAAGTCATGTAGACACTAGTTTTTATTATTAGCTATATAAAGACTACCATCATATGCAATAAAAAAAAAAGCATAGAAAATGTGCTGTGCATATTCCTGCTAATCTGACCCTTTATACAACCAATGTATATCTCCCATAATGACAATTTGTGAGTGTGAAGAATCAGTACCACCTTAACCCCCCCCTCAAAAAAAAACAACTCAGATTTGTTAGCTTCAATTCACTAGAATGTCAGTGGATTATCAATCATTACAATAGACTAAAAACGCTGTCTGATGATGGCTATTGATAACACTGTGTCTTCTCTCTAATGAGGACATCTCCCAGTGCATCCTAGTGAAAGCTCAGAGCAGTGTGATGATGGCATCACTCACCGAAATGGCTTCTCCCCAGTGTGTGTGCGAATGTGCTTCCTCAGGTCACTGAGTGTCGTAAAGTACTTTGTGCATCCCTCCGATTCACAGTTGAATGTCTTGCCTGTGTGAAGTCTCTGGTGTGCTTTTAGTCTGTGGAGACAAACAAGTGTTTCATTAAACCGCAAGGGGAGGATGACAGAGAGAGAAACAAACTAAGCACAGTGTGGTTACATGATAACTGGTGATTTCAGCTTACACTTAATTTCTCACTGCCTTAAAAACACATGCCATCGTGTTCCAAAGACATCCACATTCAGATAGCACAGCCAAGATCCTAAATCAACTAAGAAATGTGACAACTCCATAAAGAAAAGAGGACAGCAGGACGTCTATACTTTAGAAATAACAGAGTCATGGCATATCTCCATGGTGGTATTATAAGCAGAGACTGGGTGTCATGGTAGCAGAGAAGAGGTGAAAGGAGAATAATGATATTAAAAAGGGAAGCCACCCCTGTGTGGTGTGGCTGCCCTGAGTAAAAGCATCTGACAGGGACTTGATGGCAGTGGCACCGCTCCACCAAGCCCAAGGCAGGTTGTCATAGCAACTGAACTGACACCAATCAAAGTGCTCTGTTACGGATCTCGCCAGTTCACGGCCAAATATAAACGGAGAAAATAAACACAAACTAAATGTCAGATGTTAGTTGAATTGGATTATCATTTATTATGTAATTGCCCTTTATATATTTTAGCTATGTCTGGCAAGAAGACAACTGAACAATGAAAATCACACCCTTAACCTGTTAATTAAAGACACAATCTTGACGGACAAAGAGGATAAAAAACTTGGCAGAGGCACTTCCGCTGATGCACAAGCCCCCTTCATAATCTTATTATGATAATAGCTGGCATCTTTAGAACAGATCTAAAATGAATGGTTTAATTAGTGAATCTCTGTCATTGTACTCCAGTTAAAAAAAACTTGCCAATTGGACATTAGCTTTTATGAAAATATTTACTTTTACCATTTGGCTGTAATAGCCGTTAATTCAAAGGAAGTGTTTGTAGCATTCCACACACACGCTGGCCCTGGCTCTACATCAAGGCTAGAGCAGGCAGTTGGCGTTGCTTCTATGTTCTGGTGTTAATGTTCCTAACTACATATTTGCTCAGGGTAAATATTAGCAATTTTAGACAGTTAATATTTTTTATTCTCTATGCAAAAGAGACCAGGCTGAGATGTCAGACAAGTCTTACGAGTGCAGTAGATGGATGGACTTTTTACAAATTATAAAAGGAGTTTTTTTTTTAGGAGTTGTGTCAAGCTTCACAACTCAAGTGCCAAGATTCATAGTTAAATGGTGACAGTGTCCCCGGTTTCAATTCCGCTCTGCCTACCCCACTAGTTTGAAAACTGCCACACATTGGGTAATGACAGCAGCACAGCAAAGGGACTGGAATGGTCTGGAGGAGTGGCTGTCAAATCAATCTGATTATATAAAGGCAAACTAAAGTAAGATATATCCAAATATCCAATTGCATTGACCTACTTTTAATTTTTAACTATGGAAAAATCATAATTGTTGATTTAGCATCCATATATCAGCAGTTCAAAATATACACCTATATATGGAAATACTGCCTCATATTATTAACCACGTTTACATGCACACCATATTCCTGCATTATTCGGAATATCCACAATATTCCGGTTGTGCACGAGTCATGTAAACACGTAACGAACCCGATTAAGGTCATATTCCGGTTGGAGAATATTCCAAATAAGACCCCTGGCATATGCCTGCTTTAACCAGAATATTGTGCCATGTAAACACCGTAATCGGAAAATGCCCCGTACCGGAATATTCAGTTACGTCTGCGCATGCTCAATTCGCAAGGAATCCTGGGGCGTCTTTGTTGTTATGGTTACTGGAAGCAGGGAGAACAACATGGCGAACAGCAGCAAGAGCCAGCATTTTTGGAGTGAGAAGGAGACTGCAGTCTGCCTTCAGCTAATGAAAGACTTAAATATCAGGGAGTATATCGATGGGAGAAAACACAGAAAAAAAAAAAAAAAAAAAGATTACTTCTTCTTCTTCTTCTTCTGTATTTCTGGCAGACCATGCGTCTATAGGCGCACTGCTGCCCCCTGCAGGTTGACGGTTGCATTACATAAGAGCGTGGAATACTCCGAAACATGGGAATATGCCAAGTAACATGTAAATGGAATATTCCAGTTGCTGTAGTGAACACCTTATTCGGAAAATTGCCTTAACAAGAATATTGACCGTATTGGAATATGGTGTGCATGTAAACGTACTCAATGTCATCTATCTCAGACAATAAGAGAACTTTTATGTCTGTTTATTAATTAATTAAACACTCCTCCTCACTTACTTGAACAACAGACAGATTTTCTCAGTCTGAATCTAACCTCCAATTCAAGACTGTAGCATCGGCACCATACGGAAAAAAAAAATGTGTGTACACTAACCTGTAAAGAGTGTTGAAGGCTTTCTCACAACCCTGCACGTCACATTCGAAAGGTTTCTCCTTAGTGTGGACGCGCACGTGGATCTTGAGGCTGTAGGAGGTGAGGAAGGCCTTTCCGCAGCCCTGCTGATTGCACACAAACGTGTACTCGCCCCGGTGTGTCTTCTGGTGTGTCCGCAGGTTGCCCGCAGTGCTATAGGTCCGTGTGCAGCCCTCGAACATGCACTGGTAACGCTTCACCTGATACAGGAGAGAGAGACTGATTTAAGTTTGTGATTCATGGTGATTCAAGTTTACACAGACAACTCTTAGCATAACAGAAAGCTGAAAATGAAACTTTCGTGACCGTTAAACCATTGCTGAAAGGACCAAAGGATTTTGCATGTTTAGCATATGTATAAAATGTATATACTTCATATTTCTGATAATCTAAACTTGTATTTTAGAGCTCCAATATAATTTTTCCTAGCCGATATCCAGCCATTGGATTCCATTCATAACACTGCAATATAAAAATTTACTTTAACCACTCTTACATCTGTAGTAAAGACACTGTCATCAATTTTCAGCAGTTTTTGCATTTTGATGACTTGAGTCTCCTGAAACTACCCTGGTGAAATGTTTACTCTATACAGCGAATTATTAGTTGCGTGGTTTATAAATGGCTATGACTTTGTTAGCCGCAAAAGCAGAACATTATAAAGGTGGGTGTTCCAACCAAAAATTCGAATTTGGGAGTTGAGGGATTTTGATTGTATGTTGCGAATTCTGTAGTGCCCCCACATGATTTGCAAAATGGGTCGTTGAAATGTAAAATGTGAGTAAACTGTAGTAAATGGGCCAAACATTCAAAATCACTGGTATGGCTGTTTAAGAGAAATCTAATGGTATCTTTACAATCAGCCAAGCAAGCTTTTTGCACAGTATTTCATAAAAATGAGGAGAGAGTAAACTGTGTCTGAGTTCGACTGAGCAATAGCAAGCCTCTCCACACATTGGGCAACAGCCTGAGTCACTGTGACCTTTCTGAAGGGACTTGAACTCAATGACTCAGCCACCCGTCAGCATACAGAGCGGTTGAGCACATCACAGCGGTGATTCTAACCCCCATGCAATACATCCAGCCAATTCTGTTTCACAGCACCAAGCTCAACTGCGGCATGGCAGTCATATGCTCTGTTCTTGTACAAAAGGCCCCGGGGCCATGCAAATAAAAGCAGTCCCCTCTTCTTAGAAAAATGCTATCCTGCATTGTCAGGGCACAAAGCTGGGAGGACGCTCTGCATTGGCCCCTTCAACAAAGGGACTCTCCTTTCACAGCCAGTGTTATTCCTGTAACTTATGGTACTGGTCCTCTTCTTACGTACTGAGTTATAACAGGAGGTACACTTATTTTCTGAAATCAATTTCCACAGACACGACTCTCTGCATGTTTGACCCTGACTCCATTAAAATGACACTGTATCAGTCAAAAGCCTGCAATAATGCTTATGCAACAATTCACCATTTCAAAGCAAACACACACTCAGACACAATGGCGTAAGCAAGCCGAATCCAGGCTATGGTTATTTTCAAATTGTTGCTTGACATCTGGTGCCATTTTCAGTCACACCATGAAGTCGGCAAATTTGCTTAGCCATTCATAGGAAAATGATATCAGGTTGATTAAATTACACTTTTATAAGGCCTATGAGAGTCTCACTGATGCCAAGTTCACACTACATGACTGTCAAACTCATCAAGTCGCTGTACTGTTCACACTAGAAAACTTGCTATCTTGTGATCACATATCTTGATATTGTGGTTTGCACACTGCATACTAACAGGCTACCGGGGGAGGGTTGGGGAGCGTCGCACATTTCAAGATCTTTCACCAGGAGGGATCCTCGACGAGTCTGTCTGGTCTCCAGACCACATTTACTCACAAAAACACACAAGAAGTGACAAGGTAAATGAGTGGGTGAGAGAATTAGATTGGATCGGGATATGCAGGCAGCAAGGATTGTTTGTTCTGCAGAAACAGTTGGAGACAAAAAAAAAAAAGATTTTTGCAATGAAAATGTACTGTAGGTAGCTGCTTGCTCATATTGTGATTTGGCAAGGATGACAAGCTTACAAATACTGAAAAGCTTGTGTGTTTGCCAGTGTATTCTGATAGAAACTGTATCATTGTGCCCACCCATGCAAACTCAAGGAGCTGCTACGGATGACAGAGGAGGGGCCCTGTCTCTCGTATTCTCATTGGTAGCTAGGCACTGACAGATCCAGATATTTACATGCTAGATATCTGGAATGAGTCAGCGATGCATCAGCGAGTCTCTTGACTTTGTTCACACAAAGTGGTCCAGCACCAATTTCCAAGTTCTAAGTGAATTTGCCTAGTGTTTTTTGTAAGCAAGCTCCAAAAATTGTCAGCTAGTGGAAAATCAGGGCTACAATCATGTAGTGTGAACTAGGTATGAGAAGCACTGATCTGACTGATGGGTGGGCTAATTCTAATTCATTTTTAACCTAAAGATGCGGTGGAGATCAGATGTTCAACTAAAACCCATGCAAACCCAGTGGGAAGCCTAACAAGCATGTTATCCAAGTGCTGTATCCATCTCCCACACCATCATGACTCTTCACCATCAGTTCAATCAGTGTAAGTGGGTAGGGTTTGCCTTGGCTTCCCACATACATTGAGTAAAAGATCACTCCAGTGCACATTCAATGTTTATGCAAGAAACCTTAGAGCGAGTTCACTGTGTGTCAGTCCACTCTGAGGCATCTACAACCACTGTGGCCAGCACTAATAATGCACAATTAATCACACTCCTTGATGTTAGTTTCCCATAATGACAGTGTAATTGGGTTGAACCGAAATGCTTAACCGGTTATTTAGGATGCAAGTGACAAATGACAGTAATTTTGTGTGTAATTTACATGATTTGTCTCTATTCACAGCCACTGCTCATTGTGAAGGAACTAAACAACTTCAGCTTATATGAGGCATGATTTGTAAAATTAATTGCAGTAATCTATCAATTAAAAACAAAATGATGTGACACAGAACTAAGCAATTTTAGCCACCCATAACTGTTTCTGCAACAGTAATGTGAGAAATTTGTTAAATCATGTGGAAAACCATTACAAAGCAGCATGTGTGCAAGATGGGAGATTTAGGGTGATCCGAGCCATGGAATTCTACGGAAACATTTTTAATGTAAGAGAGGCGGCCGGGTTAAGGGTTTGCACAAAGAGCACCCTGATGCAAAGAGCAGGTTACCTGAGTTAACCCGTTCAATTTTGCATTAGCCTGGGGTTTTCTGCTCTTTGAAACATGCTTAAAGTTAAAAAAATTAGCTTGGCTTATCAGCTAGACTGAAACAGATAAAATGAGCTTTAACAGTTTCAAGTGTCTGACTGTTATTGGATGCATTGAGAATGAGATAATGTAGTGTGTTACAATTTCCCTTTGATGGAAATTTGTCATTTAAACACTCATAACACTAAGACATATCTAGGCATCATGAGAACAAATGGCATACATTTAAATTCTCTCAATCAGTTCCTATTAGGTTCACTCAAACCAATTTTGTTAATAATTTCAGTTAGCATTACTTAATTAAATTGAATAATGAGTTGTAGTTAAGAAATGTTTTCAGATTAGAAATGTGATCAGCTATTAACTTTTGCTAAGCAGCAGTTAAAAAGCGATGTCTCTTAAAGCCATGGTGCCATGCAATTTAGTAATTCAAGATAACAACATCCAAGCTTGATAAATGAATCTGCTGCCTATGTTTGAGGAGCTGAGTTAACTGGATGAGGATAAGCAAGACAATTTGAACCGGCTAATATTACGTTAGTCTGCACTAATTAAGATAGGTACAAGAAACACAACCCATGTCAACGGTGTGTGAATCAAGCAGAACTGAAAAGTCTCATTTTGATTTTGTGAGTTTCTACCAGCTGCTGCTGTCAAACATCTATACTGCATTTGCAAAAAATTACTAGTAAAAGTTGAAATTAATCAGTGTTAATGTTTTTGTTGGGAAGGTTGTTTCAAACCATAACAATAACTGCAGACTAAACACTAGACAAAAGTGAGCAAAGTGGAGCATATCAACAACACAGAGAGCACAAGCCCGTTAGTCAGTAGTACTGAATCTCTGGCTCCAGTTTTTCCTCTATCACTAATAAAGTGTAGAGGCATGATGGAATAGGTTGGATGGATTCCAGTGGAGCACCTACAACACAACAGAGCATGTCTAAGCACTGGCCAAAAACATGGTGACAACAGGGCAAAACCAACTACAAATATAAGCTGAACTCTGGTGCACTGAGGGTGTAACTTTTGGCTGAGTCTGGACCTAGAGAGCCACTAGGCCCCTAGCTTCTAAGGAAGATTGTTTTGGAAGGCCTTTGAGCGTCTTATCGTATTTACAATCTGCAACCGCACTTCACATTTCCCAAGGAAAAGGCAAGTCCCTGAGCCACTGCCTCAAAAAAATCCTGTTTAAAACACAAGAACTGGCCAAAATCAAAGAACTTTTCAGAGATGATCTCCCCATGTGCAATAAGTGCTAACTGGGAGTGAGAATTATTTTAATGGAAGCACAAGGCCTTCAGGCTAAAAAGAAGCTCCCCGTTCATTCCTTCACATACACTCACTCGAGTTTACTCTGCACCTTTCAGACACCCTTGTAAGAACTAGGCATACAAAAGATATCTTGTCCTCAATATGAATATAAGCCTTTCTGAATAATAAGAATTAACCTACTGTCAACATTACTTAAAGTTAGGGATAAGAAGAGTGCTATTACTGCTATGGTGGCTATTTACATATCTTTTCATTTAGTATGTGTTCTATATAAATCTTCTGAGGGGCAACGTCTCTGTCTCATACTCAGTAATATGTATGGCAGTATGAAAATGAATTGTGTATTGGTATAAAATTTACTTTTTCTACTGTGGTTGAGCATTAAAATCGCAAGAAATTGGGCCACTACTATGACTCTAATCAATGTCACTAGTCGCAAAACTGTTATCCTGTTGGGTGGGATTTCTCTATGTGCATCATAACACCTGACAGGAGAGTGTTTTTTTCTCCTGTTAAGCCCCAGTTTCTTCAAGCTGATGAATTAAGTGCCAGCATTTGCAGGCAAAATAGGTATTTTCATAAGTTTCTTTCATTCCCAGGTTAAAGCAAAAAATCCTGTATCATAATATATACTGTTACCATCCAAATTTCTAAAAATAATGTGGTAAAGTTTTGCCTGTATTGCTCACCACTGCAAAGTACCATATCATTCTGGTTGCTCAAGCCTATGGGAAATATCAATTTTGAGCACACTTAACTGACACTTAACAAAGAGCACTCACAAAGCACTGATAACCAAACATGGACATGCATGTTCAGTTAGTATTTTGCAGCAGTGTACGATGACAGTTTTTAGATACTGAGAACAGGTGCACATTTGGACCTACCTCTCTCTGCTTGGTCTCTGGGCACTCAGAGTGCAAGGTGAGAGTGGCCCCCTCAATGTTGCGTGGCATGGGAGTGGAGCCTGGATTGATTATGAACTGGATCTGGTCTGGTGAAATGGTGTGGTGCACATAACCCTGTGACATGCTGTCCGGGTCAGTCATGAAGGCCAGAGAGCCCTCTTCCTCATCTCCATCCCCTTCCCCTTCAGTTAAGAAGGTGACCCCATCTTCATCCCCTCCACACTGAACATCCTCTTCTCCCTCCTCATCCAGCCGGATGGGATCCTGCTCAATGAGCACTGTGGTGCGGTCATATACCCGTCCGGACGACGATGAGGGCTCAGCAATCAGATCATCATCTTTGTCATAGTGGATCTTGTCCTCTTCTTCTTCCTCATCCCGCTCCAGCGGATCCACCTCCACCTCAAAATACATGGGCGCCTCCGTATGAGGGCCATTCTCACTCATGGTCCCGGCCGCCTCTCTTACCTTAATGAGGAGGACTGCACTTGCACCTTCACAAACTACAAAAAAGAGGTGATCAAGAGGGAGAACTTGAGAGACTGGGAGTAATTTAATTTTTGATTATAATTTTGATATCATGATTTTCCCTTTCTTCTATTTGGCCAGCTTCAAACAAGCCGTCCATAGGGGCTTGTCTAGCCAAAATGGAGTGTAGCATGGACCATATATTTTTCAAGCCCCAGGACTTACACCCTTTGTCATGATATTCAATATCTATTTTTCCCACGATTCGCAAGCCCGCACCTTAAGTTAATCATCTGCTCTCGCCTGTCGTGCATGAAATGGGGGTTGACCATAGCAAATGCCAGCCAAAAAATAGTTGCGTTCGCATTAAAAGCTGATTTTCTCTGACTGACGGTCATTATAATGAAAAAAAACAATAAATTATATGTTATTAGAACACGTAAGGCATTGCAAAGAGAAACTACAACACCGGACTCTGGAACTTTCTGTTTCAATGACAAGAAAAGAAAGTCACG
>OMLB01040560.1:20914-38431 GCA_900302555.1 Myripristis jacobus
CAAATGCCATCAGCACATGACAGCCTACCTGAAGAAGAACATCCCTGAGAGGCTGCACTACCGGAACAACAGGCTCACCCAGCCAATCATATTGATGGCTGACGAGGGCTGGACCATCGTGCAGAGCGGGAACAAGCTGCCCAGGCGTATGTCCATTCATCGCACAAATCGCTCTTTACATTTGCTTAACAACAAAATGCTTCCTTTAACCTTTTCTTTCAGCCGTCACAGACTAGTTTTTGTTTTATTCACAGGAACTTATGTTTTTTAATAATATGCACTTAGGTTTGAGAAAAAAAAAGACAGGATACGGTTTTTTTGAGGGTCAGCACCAATATCTTTAAAATGAGGAATCACCAGATAACTCTCAATACAGTACTATCACAATATTTTACCTGTGATAAAGATGCTATTATGATCCAGGTGATTCTGCAATGCATGATATATTGTAAGATATTCAGCTACTTTACAACATCTGTATCTGAAGAAGAAGACATACCCTGGAAGAGGCAAACTAAAGAATTATGTTCGGTGTTTTAATATACACAGCTACTGCAACGTGGACATGACAGAACAGTTTCAGTTAAAATACCTTCATAGGAACTCAAATGTGCATCTGTGCAAATGAAGTTGAAAACTCAAATGTCAATACCTGGCACAAGTGTACTAATAATTATCACAAATATCTATTGCATGATCAATTAATTGTTCCACCCCTATTATACATGATATTTTGTACCACTTTAAATTTGTATTCAAAATACAAGCATTCAATATTTTCCCCAGAATTTTATTCATGTCAGGGAGCAAAAACATCTCAAACAGATTTTAGACCATCAAGTGATGATAAATGTTTCCACTGGAACAAGAGGACAGAAATTCTTTTAGGGCTAGCATATTTTTTAAGGCAAGGTGAGCCACTCCACCTATCAGGGGGAGGTGACAGTTAGTGAACAATTCTATGCATATGTTAAACATAGAAGAAATAATGATCTTGAGGTTTCACAGACTAGTCAGAGAGGAATCTCCACTGCAGTGGATGACACTCCTGGCTGATATTTGATATTTAAGAAAAGGCCAGTATCAGCAAACCAGTGTGTCGCTCTAATCCTGTTGAAGATTAGCCTGAGGTTGGTTAGGAACTGGGTTAGAGTAAAGCAACACATCCACTGACTAAGCAATAGGCTGGAAGAAAATCAGGTCATGGTATGGATTCACATCATATCTGATTGTTTAAAAATGTGTTTTGCTTCCACTAACAAAGAGGAAACACATACATACACAAATTGTCGGTGATTTCAATTTAAGCTCATAAAATATATTAAAATGGCGTAAATAAATATAGATAGTGACAGATTTCTTTGTGGTGCATTCAGATTAATACAGAACTAAACCATATCTGCTTTAAACATACTTGATCTTCATGTTGTCCTTTTTCTTATTCTTATTCTTAAATAATTTTAAAATAAATTCCAGGTAACACTAATAACGTCTTAAAGTCTAGAATTTCCAGCATGCGAATATTTGCACATTGTTATATACCGAAAAATACGCTCACAGTGCCACCCCTCCACCAACTCTCACCCTCCCTCAGTGGGCGATCATGGCTACGACAACTCCCTACCCAGCATGCATCCCTTCCTGGCGGCAGCGGGGCCCAGCTTCCGTCAGGGTTACCGCACCAGGGAGCTACAAACCGTGGACATCTACCCGCTGATGTGCCACCTGCTCTCCGTGCCCCCCCGGCCCAACAACGGCTCCCTGGCCCACTCTCGGTGCTTGCTGGCCGGGGAGACGTGCATGGATACCGCCCTGGTGGCCGGCCTGGTGGTGATCGTCTTGGTGGTCCTCACCGTAATCACTGGTGAGTCAAGAGTAATTATTTCAACATTGTAACATTGTGGCTTATGCTGCCAGTTTACAGGCATCTTTTATTGGCTGTGTTTAGTCAGCTTTATTTCTTTATTTTGGTCATAAATTGAACTCTAGATACAGGTAGCACTGAAAATGTCTTAAATTTCTTAAATTTGGCTTTCTAAAATCCAAATATCCTGTAAAGGATCATTTTGCAAGTGAGTCTCTAACTTTTTAGAAAGTATATGTTGATCAGTCTAGGAGTCCTGATGGGAAAAACCCAATGAATTTGGGGTATTTTTGTACAGTGAAATAATGTGACGTTATTATGACTCATGAAAAAGTTTTATTCAAAAGGAGACATCTATATTCACAATTAAATTACAGCTGAATATTGTTTGACTGGCAAATGACAGCAACTTGACATGCTAGCGCCCCTGTAATTTTCTCAAAATAGCTGCAGTGTATGGTGTTTGAGAAGTCGACTCTTGATATCTCACTTTTCTTCCCTATCCCTTCTTCATTTCACCCATTAAAGCTCAGGAAGGGAAGGGATTGGTAGTTTGCATCAGACCCTCTGTGTGTAATACTGATTTCTCAAAATTATGAGGGCAATACGTTCCCTACATGAGCTTTACTTCCATTTGAGTCGTGAAAGAATGGAGAAAGTTGAAGTGAGGATCAAGAGACAATTATAACTACGAACACTGGTGCAGTGCAAGTCTTGTACCTGTTTGCTTAGTCTCACTTCACTTCTCAGTCACGCATGATTAACATTTGTTGCTGTCAATCTCTAAAATGTCGCTGTGAACAGAAACTCTCCAGTTGATCAGACTAACCGGGACATCACTGCCCTTCAGTTCTGTTTAGGCTGCTGAGGTCCCGGCGCCCGGCGGGCCCGCGGCCCTTCAGGAGGCTGCAGCTGGACGACGACGACGATGACGAACCCCTTTTGGACTAAACCAATCAGAGGCAGCCGTCATGTGCCAGTAACCAATCACATCCTCCCTGTTTTGGTTTGTTCATTTTTTTGTACTGTACGTCACTGGAATAATGATCAGCCCGGTCACCCTTTGGTATGTGAAGAGTCATCGTCAGTGATGATGATGATGATGATGGTGATGGCGTTACTGAATGCTTTAACAGATACTTGACATGTTGCACTTTAATCAGCTGATCATCCGTCTAAAACCTTTCGGTCTGTGTGTGAGAGTGTGTGTTTGTGTGCATGTTGCTTCATAAGCCGTGTGAAACTGCAGCTCACAAAGCAAAAACAGCCACAGGCGTTTCTGAATATTACATTTGTCATTAATTCTGAAAACTGTTACTGGTTGTGAAATTCCCTTTCAGGAGGGATGACTTGAGCGTGTGACGAGAAACCACAAATGTTTTTGTTTTGTGGAGAGAACTATGTTTTGAGGAATCATTGAACATTGAATGTTCAAACCACTCATTTAAGACCTGAAGGTCCTTTGGGAATTGGATTATGAAAAGAAGTTTCTGTTGTGTGTTATTTAAACTGTATTTGTTGTCCTACTGATTTGACTTTTGCGTCAGCTCGGTGGGTTGATGAGTCATTCAGTTTTAGAATTATATTGCACCTCATTGAGATGCTGTTTATTCTCCAGATTTCTTTGTGTGTTTCTGCTCTTGTTTATTTCTTGCACTGATATTTCACTTTGGTATGACGTTTTTGTCTCTCAGCTAAATGTCTGTATATAGGCACCTGGTGTGAGCTCACTGGCATCGGCAGCCTCATATTTAACTTTCTAATGTTTGAATTCACTTGATTTTATGTCTGAGCCCTTTTTGTAAATAATTGCAAACATAAGAATTGTTAAATGTAAATTCCGTTGACCCGTTTTTACTAATTCAGCCTAATTCACATACTACACATACTACAAGTCTGCTGTTATTGGAGCACTGAGAACCATAAATGTCATAGCAAGGTGAAATAATGGTTTAATGAATGTTACTTCTACTTAAAATTGATTAGTACGTGTGAGTGGGTGGGCCATTTATCCAATCAATGCTTCTGTGTGTCATTTATACCAAAGATAATCATTTATGTACGCCCACATGATTTGCAAAAACAGTCTGTTGCAGTGTCAGATGTGGGTAAATCATTCTAAATGGACCAAACATTCAAAATCACCGGTATGGTCCTTTTAAAGATCCATGAACTGTTACAACACAAAATAAACATGAAAGGACTTCAAAACCAATGAGATGAACAGCGGCTCAAGATCAATTCAGGCCTATGTTTTTTTAAACAGCAGCAATACACCGACAAGATTAATAATAACAGCATGATAATAAAAATTTTAGCTGTTTGGGAAGAGGGTGAGGAGAAGAGGCGATGCTGTATCAGCCATGTTTGTTACAATTCATTTTTATTTCTTTGCTAGACGAGGTGGATTGTGACCCGCCATATGAGAACCACTGTTTTAATCTCCAGGCCATCTGGCCACAGTTACTGTTGGTGGGAGCAGTTAGAGGTTGAGTGCCTTGCCCAGGGGCACATTGATGGTGCATTCTCCCAGCTGCTCCGTGTGCTTGAGTGGGCCACCTCCTGGTCACAAGGCTGCTTGTTTTACGTTGTGCTATTCTGTCTCTCCTTGCCCGTATTCAGGAGTGTATATGTGTGATGACCAAAAACAAATGAGGCCACGGTGGAGACGATCGGGAGCTTCTATCTCACACCAGTGGCTTGTCGTCTTTCTCAAAATGCAGAACCACATTTCACGTAAACTCTGTTTTTCCCAGCAGCCTTTCACTTAAGTAAGGAGGCATAGTGCAGTCATATTTCTGATTCAACAAGATAATTATCTCCGAATTCAGTGACACATTTTTACTGGAAAGAAATCTGGATTTCTCTCTAATTTCTTTTTTTCTCTCCTTAAAGTAACATATCAATCAGTGAGAGAAATACAGAGAATTCTAACACAACTGTTCCTTTAATTCAAAAAAACGAGGCAGAATTTTTCTCAGAATTCTGATCGTTATTTCATCAATTCAGAAATGCAAGGCAGATTTTTTTTCCCATTACAAATTTTAACAGACATAATTTATGTTATTAACTCAGAAAAATAGCGCAGATTTTTTTCTCAGGTGAATGCATTACGCCTCCATTCTTCAGCTGTTTGTGCTGGAAAACAACCTTTTTTCGTGCCGTAAAGCAATCAAGCAGTCAAAATTTGGCTTAATTTGACTTAAGCTGATCAAAGCTGCCGATCTTCCCTGTGATTGCTCCATTTGTTTATGGTGATGTGTTATGATTAATATGCTGAGGGTTTGCAGTTTGACTCCTTTGCACTATGTTGCATCCTTTTCAGCGCTGCTGTCGTCACCTCCAGAAACACGGAGGAAACAGAGCCGTCTGTATTTTTAGGCCAGAGACTAGAGATGTGTTTGAGGCGCTCAGTGGATGGATATTCATTTTGAGGTTTCGTGTGTGTTAACATGTTGTATCATCATCGTTTTCCTCTGCGCTCGGTGCTGCTTGCAGCCCTCGGCAGCGACTCTGGTGTAAAAACTCCCTTTGGTTCTATGCAAATCCTGCCCGGCCTGTGAGTTACTGAGCGAATTCTGTGGATTAATGAGATTTTTCAGAATGAATAAAATGGAATGAAAATGAGAATCATGCACTGCTGCGTTGTTATTCAAAGGAATGTAAGCACCCCAGCAGTAACAGGGTAATTAAACATTATTAAAGCACACAACGGCAAGGAGGGAGCGACACACATTTGGAAAAAAAATTAATTTATATTCCTTTATATTTTTCTTCTTCATTGCAGTCACAACATTACAATGTAATAAAATGGTAAATATATAAAATCCAACTCAGTACTGACGCATATACATTTCTTTTTCTGGTTGAAAATCAAATGAACTGTACATGTTCTCATTTATATCTGTTTTACATCATTAAAATCTGTCATAATTTTTTATGTAGTCATCTGTATTATTGTAAATCTCTGTCTCTTCACAGATAAATAGACTTTATTTCCAGGAGGTATTGTAACAAAAATAACATTTCCTAATGCTGGCCGTGTAGAGCCATTGAAAATATCATTCAGCTTTTTCCCCCAAAATGCTTAACACTATTATAGACACAGAATACACAGACAGACTGCAGATACAGAACATGTCATGTCACCCTTCCCCTATTTCCCTGCGTGTTATTTGAATGTTGTGGCTGGTCCCAAACATTCGCCGCTGTCCCACAGGAAGACAGCCCCCAATGTGAACCAGGAAAGACCCCAAAGACCAGAAGGTTTCCGAAACGGTGTCTAATGAACCGATGCGAGAATGAACACAGTCGATGACGGCAGCCATCGCTTCTACAGTGAAATCATGACAAAGCCAGACAACCTCTGCTCTCGTTAGACAGGATGGAAACGACGATAAAGGCCGACTGGCTTCACATCCGTTTGCCCTTTTTTTGGATGCTCTCTGCCCTAAGGTTGAGTGTGTGAAGGCTAGTTATGTGTCTTACTGTTGACTGGCGTGTAGCTGCACACGGCAAACACCGCAAGGCCATCTCATCGAGGCATCTGATGTAGAACTGACTCTTAAAATCGCTTTTGTTCCTTAAAACAAGTGGAAAGCAGCACATGGCAGAACTTTTACAGTATTAGGGCCATTGTAAGGAGAAAAAAAAATGGAGCCGGGGGAAGGCAGGGGGTTGGGATAATATTCCGAGAAAAAAACTCAGAATTTCTACGATTAAAGTCGTACATTTGCAAGAAAAAAAAGTCACAAATTTGCAAGAACAAAAACTCGGAATTTTTTTTTTTTTTTTACTTTTTGGCCAGTGAACCACATGGTTGGATCCACCACACATTGCAATTGGATTTAGTAACAAGGAAATTTTTTTTAAAAATCATAAAAAAAATTGACTGGCCTGAAACGTCACAGCAATGTCTCTTCAAAGTCCCGATGCTGATGATAATATTGTGATTCTGGACTAAAATCACCAGGATTTCCTTCTTACTAAATCCCAGAGTAGAAGAAAAACTGCTTTTCCAAGGTGTTTTCTTGTAAATTTGTGACTTCACAATCTCAGAATTTTTGATTTTTTTCTCATAAATTTATGAGATTTTTTCTCTTAAATTACGACTTTAATCTCAGAATTTAAGTTTTTTTCTCACAAATTCACGACTTCATAATCTCACAAATTCTGAGTTTTTTTCTCTCTCGCTACAATGGCCCTAACACACCGCCATAGTATTTTTCATTTGTTTTGAGGAAAAATAAGAATATCTAGAGTATCTAAGTTTGAGGCCAAATGGTTAACAAGTGTCATTTTTGCACAAACTATTTCCGATTTGACTTCAGTGGAATTTGCACTGAGAAAAGAGAAACAAAAGCAAAGCCCACCGACAGATTTGTATCAAACACGGAAAAAAATAAAGATGCCAGTGCTGTGATTTCTTGTTGAGATGGCCTTCCAGTGCCGAGTGCCACAGAACAATCCTCAGTGCCCACTGGGAATGTGCGAGAAAAGTTGACTGGGGTTTGATTCACTGAACCCACATTTGTCCACACCTTCATTTTTTTTTTTTTTTTTTAAGAGAAAGCTTTAGATTTCCCTGTCTGGCAAATTATCTCAAAAACGTCTTCCTCCCAAGATCTAATATCGCTTATAATCAGGACAACACGATGGGCACAGACTCATAACAAAAACACAGTAGTTTCCAGTCAAGCCGTATTTTTTTTCTTTTTTTTTTCTTTGAGTGTGTGTTTTGTGGGGTTTTTTTCTCCCGTCTTACATTCTGGACATTTATAAAGAACATTTACTATCAGTACACTGGAAAGAGCCATCTAAGAAAACCCATCGAACATAGATCCAACAGAGGAAGATTACCAGAAAAAGGTATTTACAATCAAAATGCCAACCACAACAAAGTAAACAAAAAAGGTACTTTTGCACATCAAATCTCTACAGCTACAGCTTTTTTTTTCCTGTTTGTTTTTTTTTGTTGTTGTTTTTTTTTCTCCAAGCTGAACAACATGAGACGGCAAAAAACATGGTAGAAAAGCATGACCCTTACAAAATAAAAGTACTTTGAGCCCATGGTACATCTTTTAGATACATCCACATAAGGTTTCAGTTTGACCCTGCCCTGTGCTTATAGAGGCCAGACCCGAGTCAAATGACGGAGAAATCCTTTCGACTCGATTTCCGTGATTGAGCGGCACCGGCTGAATCGTGCCGGGAAAAAAAAAAAAAGTACCCGAAACCCTGCCCGGCTGAAGGCCAACACCTCCTGCTTCTGATTGGGGAAGAGGATCTCAAGCGTAATTGGACTCGGATCTGGTAAAAACTGGTCTGAGATCAGAAAGAGCTTATAGCGTCTGGCCTTGAGTTCTACAAAAACGACGGTGAGAAACGATACGTTCACAGCTCTGGACCAAGCGAGGAAAACTTTGGCTGAAAAAAAGCATATGAAGCTTTACTGACACATATGGCAGCTTAGGCTCTCTCTCTCTCGCTTTCACACGCACACTCACACACACAAACACGCACACACACAGCTTAACCACAGGCCTCATATGCTTTGCAGACCCTGATAGTGGAGGTTTATGCATTTATCTAAAGGAAAATAACTTTTTAATTAATTTAAACAATCAGAAGGACATTCCTCAGTCGGGAGGACTTGCATCCATCCCAGTTATCTCCCAAGTAAAGGTACATTACACCGTTTTATTCCCTCCCGACCAGCTTAAAACCCATCAACTGATACAGTGGAAAGGGCGATAGAGCAAATGTTCAAAGAAAAGCATATAAAATTAAAAAAATCATTCAACAAATACAAAAAAATCTAAGAAACCAAAGTTATAAAGCACAGACAAAAGGTTTCAAAAAGTTATGGTACCAATTTGGTCATTGGTTTGCATCCTTCACCTTGCATTGTGACTTTGTGGGTTTATTTCACACGTGCCTGAACGCGTGTTCCCTTACCTTTTCATAGGAAAAAAAAACTAAACTAAAAAAACAAACAAAAACAAAAACAAAGCAGTAACTGAGAACAGTGATGTGGTATTTGCAAACGATTACACAAGCCCAGAAGTGACCTAGTGTCTGTGTCCTTGCATAGCTGTGGATATGTAGCCATACATCAGCAGTGAATTAACACTGAGCTGTGGTTTCCTACAGTGTGGGCATGGCTAAGACTCTGCTTCTCCCTGGAGACGGAAGAAACGGCGAGGTTCATTTGTAGCGATGCAGAATTGACTGTAACCCTCATGGGAAGGAAATGCACTGGGAGATATGGAGGACTAACAGGGCCATAATTTCCAAAAATATACATACACTTACTCTCCTTTAAGAAAAAAGTCAAAACCTCAAGAGTACAGTCAGAATTTTAAGAATAGAGCGTTTAAGGTGAAAATTTGGAGATTAACGTCAAAATTTGAAGATTTTAAGTCAAAGGCGTTTTTCAAAGTAAATCTAAAATTGAATGTTTAAGGTGACAGAGTAGCAATATGGCTTCTAGTGAGGTGTAGTTGAGGTGAGGTTGTTGGAGCTGAGCAAATTACGGCACAGTTTTTCCAAAGTTAGTGTTCTTGTTGAGTAAGAATCTTACTCTTCAGAGCGAAATAACTTCATTTACAAAAAATTGACTTTAATCTCGACATTTTTGACTTTACTCTCAAAATTTCAACTTTATTCCCCAAAATTTGATTTTAATGTATGGTTCTTCGATCTGAACAGACACAATAGTTGGTGTTAGTGTCCTTGTTATTCTTTGCTCAGTCTCTCTCTTTAGAGCTAAGTAATAATGTAACTGTTGGCTTTATTCTCAACATTTTGACTTTAATCTAAAAAATGGACTTTATTCTCAAACTGTTGAAGTTTAAAGTTAGTTTGGGTTTATTCTCAAAATTTAGACTCATGATTTTGTCTTCAGTGTCAAAAATGTGACTTTATTATCAAACTGTTCTGCATTATTCTCAGTTGTGTTGCGTTTATTCTCAAAATTCCGACTTTGATCTCTACATTTTCCCTTTGTTCTTAAAGAGCATTGCATTGTGTTATGGGCCTATTAGTCTTCCATAGAAAACCAAATAGAGTAAATTCCAGGAAAAAGGTGACCATGCATTTACCTGCAGCTGGACCAGTTGTGTCAGCTGGTCACATTACAAAATGTGAAATCATACATGAGGATATACAGTCAAGGCTGAAGGGCCACGCATGAACGCTCAGAATACTTCCGTAATTTGAGTGAAATGTATTTTTTGGTTCTCTGTTTGGCTGGAGCTCTGGGTGGAGGGGGGCTCGGGTTCAAAGAACGGGTCGGGGGTGTTGAAAGGTCAGAGGTCACGGCTAGAGAAAGCTAGTGGGACAGCTGCTGTGCTGAGTTCAGCGCATACAGCGAATCTCTTGCTTTTACAACTCAAGATTGACAGAAGGACATCAGAGGCTGTGACTCTTCAAATCTCCCAACTTTAACATTTGCTTGCAGAGCTCTGCAATCAGTATATATATATACTATATATACTATATGTTTTTGTTTTGTTTTTTCCCCGAGGAGCACATGTGCCCTCAAATCTAAAACATTCAGGAGCACAGGAAAGAAATTCAGAAGCGGATGAAAATACCTGACTTTGAATCTCGTGTTTGTTTGTTGTTGATTTTTTTTTTTCTGTTTTCTGCGTTAATATGCTGTTTTTCAAGGGCTTCCTTCACTTCAGTTTCTTACTCTGATACAGTGAACCCATGCTCAGCGCACAGTGCATATCCAGATCCCTGCAGAGATCGAGAGAGCTGAACGCACTCCGCCGGCATACAAAGCACCTCCACCATACGGAGAGTGCACAAACCATTAGCACCACCTAGGAGTTGTATTATCATTTTGTGCAGTCCAGGTCTCGGTAATCCTGCTTTATCTCCACCTCCCCTTCATATCAAGTGGATAAGGCATCGGAGCTGTCACTCGGAAACAGAAGGTGTTGATTTTGTGTCTTGAAATCAGAAAACCCATATTGAATGAACTGCACCAGCCTCTCAATCGGACCTACTAACTGTGAAAGTCTCAGGTTGACACACATATTTGGCTAAATACTTCATATCTTTGTAACCACAACTATACACAACCAGCGGACACCCAGCTTTACTCAATAGCACCATATGAATATTGTTCCCAAATTATAAAGGGGTAAGGGAGTATTGGATTGGTGTGTGTGTTTGTGTGTGTGTGTGTGTGAGGTGGTGAGGTAGGGATACATCCCATGTTGTTACACTATATTTTACTGTGTGTTTGGATGTGCATGTTAGTTACATGTGTACACTAAGCATACGTCCCTGCTGCAGAAGAGAACTATATGTGTGTGTGTGCGTGTATGTGTGTGTGTGTGTGTGTTGTGAGCGTGTACACTAAGCACATCTCCCTGCTTTGGAGACTTGCATAGCTTCTGCAGGACAGGAAGAGCAGTTGTCCGTTTGGGACGGAGCCTTTGGCACAGCCTTGGCCGATGACTGAAGGCAGTACTCAAGTTGCACCATTGATTTCAAAGAGACAACCTGCCCTTATTGCACCATAAGTACATGTGTGTTTCATGTTTGCACCATATGAAGTGGGTTTAGCAGCCAATTGACTCTGTAGCTTGAGCGTTTTGCACCATATGAACGTCAGTGTTGCCGTACGGTTGCCATGTTTGCACCTAACTGGATCTACGTGCCGGTTTTGCAGCGGATGAGCTGATTTGTCTTCTTATGTCGACTAGCACCACGGAAAAGTAATGTAAGCTCGCTCCCCGTTTGCGCCACAAGCCCGAACTTTTAAAGCTGCGTTCGTCAAAAACGCCGAGGGCTGGTTTAAGTGAGGACCGTTTAGACTCAGCTGACGAAAAAAACGAGGAACAAGCATGTGATTTGATGGTTAGGTTTAGTGTGTCCTGCAGCTTGTGTAGGTCGCTTATTTGTCATCATTTGGACAAATCACCATTATACACACTGGGACCAATCCAAACTAAATGCACTGAGGACAGAATCTGTTATTCCTGGCCATTCCCGGGGCTGTAATCTCATTTTTTTAATCTGTTCAGGTGAATCAGTACCGCAATCCAGTTGTGTCTACTGCATCGACACTGAAGTGTGTGTGAGGGTGGGATTGTCTTGGATGAGCCACTGAATCTCAGGTGTTTGTTTGAGCTGTTTCAAAGGCTTTGAGAGGCTTTCAAATTTTTGATGAAAGTCTGTTCACTCTGAGAAGGTACCAACACAAACTTTAAGGCTTGAGCAGACGGTAAGCATCCAGTTTTTGCTAAGCAGACAGATCCACACGAATCGCCTCGCTACCTGTGCACATACTTTCCACTTCTAAGAAAGGGAAAGTCTAAAAACATTTAACGTGTGTCACCACAGAGATAAAGACAAGTGTAATTGGACTTGGTAGGAGTCAATAGGCCCATGAAAGAATGGATTTGGAGGCTAAAAATAGATCATTCGGGAGTCTGCAGAAGCGCTCCAACCTGTTCCCATGTGTAAGCTTTTTCATTTAAGGTATGTAGTGTCACATCAAAAAACTCTAGGAATTCTCTAAAATTATCTTCTCTTCCGCCACAGTTGATCATCCACAAGAAAATATCATAAAATCACATTGGCTGATCAAGTTAATCTCCTCTGATTGGGTGAACCACACGCGAATCCAGCGCAAAAGTAGAACTAGTTTCTACTTGAGCTTTGCCTGCCGCCTCGCAAAGACTGGAGAAATTCCACTCCATCTGAAAATGCACCCGTCTTTTCAAGCCTTTCCATTGGCCAACGCCTTGCCTCTTTTCCAGTTGTGGGCGGAGCAACACCTGGGTGGAGTTACATGTTTGATGATTAAAATTCAGATTAGATGCAACTCCACGCGATTCGCCAAGATGCAGCCAAGTCACTGATAAATTCCATGCTTATTCCATGTTTTGTTTTGTTTTTTTCGTCTGTTGAATCTAAAGTCCTCATTTTCACGATTTCAGTGATAGCAGCTTTAAAGGGATGCCTTGACATTTTCAGTGTTAGTCACTCGGACACCTGTCACACTGTGGCCAAAAAAATGCCTAAATTCCCAGTTTCCCTACAACAAAAGGGCAAAACTAATAGCAGTTTGAGGCAGCAGCTGACCTGTGCTAATAATAATGCTAATAAGCCACTTAAGGGGCCCTGAAAGACATATTTAGACATTTTTTGGGGTCTTGTAAAATGCAACAAGTGACTAAAGTTCCAAAATCTTAAGGCATGCCTCTTAAGACGGTTAAGGGGCTGTTGAATGCAGTTTACTTCTCTTCCACTGGTTTGATTCTCTTGAAAAGCAACAATAAGAAGCATGCATTGTGTTTGTGTTCTTGTACTAAGTGCACCACCTGCAGGAGCTTATTGTGAGGGAGGGGGGGGGATTGGGGTTAACCCGGCCTAGCACTGACATGGGGATCGGATTAAATGTGCAGTGGACGGCGGCGAACTCTTTCACCGCGTTCCAAAGCGTTGTTTTCCTCGCCGCCTGCCACATGGCTCCGGCGGCCATGTGATTTCAGGAGCAGCACTCCTGCCGCTATCTGTCATGAGGGATAATTCGGTTAATTTGTTGTCGCCTGCCAATGTAACAGCTTGGGTTGCGGGAATAAACAAATGAAGAAATAAATAATTAGCCACACATCACAGCTCACCCGTGGGCGGCTCTGGAGGAGTGGATGTTGGATGCGTTGCAGGGAAAGACAAGTCACTGGGAGGACGGTGACGACTGAAGTCAAAAACCGATATCAGTTTCGGTGTCAGCACCCCGTTAGCGTGGGACTGACGTGATTAAGACATTACGCAGATATAAATATGGCAAAGATAAGACAAGAGTTATTCCAAGTAGTCAACAAATTTCACCCACGTCCCCTAATCAGTCTGGCATTTTCCTCATCCTGTTGACATTTTGGAGATTTTTTTTACTCTTCTTTTTTTTCCCTTCATTTTAATCATCGGTTGTTTAAACTTTGGAAGACAGATGAGTCCCCAAAACAAAGTATTGTGGACTACATCTCCCAGAATCGACTCTGAGCATAACTGGAAATGATGGAGAACTGCTAGACCCCCACACATACACACACATACAGCTGCTCATGCACTAAACCTGTGCTGCACTTCCCCTCTATCAGCTTGTATATGATATAATGGTGATGTTCCCGAAGATAGAGCCCTCATTCGCTCACAAATATCTCTGTATGCATAATAAACACAATATTGTGAGCAGAAACCACAGAATGGCTTTGAAACTTCATTTGGCACAAGGTCAGATGAATGATATTTCACATTTCGTGCTCTAGTTGAGACGATTTTTACACGTTTCCTCTGACTGAAAAAGAACATTGTGTGATTTCAAACAGGCCTGTGTGGTCAGACTAACATCAAGCCTGTTTGTCTTTATTCCTGAAAGCTTGACACTTTTTTGGAGTTGCAAGGTTTTCACGTGACAGCAGCAGTGAGCCCTCATGAGCTTTAGCAGTTATCATCAAGGGCATTTCTAATTTTGACCGTCCTGCTTTTGTGCTTCAGGCTGACAAAACACATATGGATTTTTTTTTTTTTTGCACTGCTCCAATTTGACATATATGGCGAGGTTTTTGCTTTCATTTTCTTTTAGCAGTGAGTGGATCTGCCTTTCGACACATTACCATAATTCATGTGCCCCTGTTAGCTCACTGGCTCCAGCACTTCAGCATGACTGATAGTGGGTGACTAGCATTCCCAAAAGTAAGGCTGACCTTTTAGTTACCCTGATAACCTGACAGTTAAAAACATCACTTTTAAATCATCTGTCATATAAAATTTAAGTAAATCACACATCAGTAGAGTTTGTTGCCATTCATTTAAGATTATTATTATTATTATCCTTCTTATTTTCTGACTTTTCTGTTAATGCTAGATATCTATCATTGAACATAAGCACTGCCAGATGTATGATAATTATCATGTCTGTATGGTAATTTTGCTCTCTGTATGATGTATAATCAATAATGCCAAAAAGTGGCCAATTTAACCATTTCACAGAAATAATGCATAAATTAACTTTGTCTCCTAGCTACGGATATAGGGCGAGTTTTTCTTTTCAACATTCACAAATAGCGAGAAATCCCATCTTAGATCTGCGTTTTGGGGGGAGCACATTTGAAAGCATAACTCTCAAACATCCAGCCAGTCATGTACTCTTGTTGCTGCATGATGTCCACAGGAGCAACAGCATGGCAGTGAGAAAAATTCAATTTTTATTCCTCCATTTTGGCTCTTGTAATTGGCTAGAGTCATGTGAGTAGGCGGTGTCAAACTAGATTGTTTCTTCCAATAAATATGTTTTTTGTTTGTGGGTGAAATGACACATTTTTACGCCTATGATTTCTCTTCGTTTGGTCTTGAACAATACTTTTCCTCATTATGTGATCATTTTAAGCCTCTGGTATAATAGTTTGATAATTCCCATCTGGCAATGCTGCTCAGCATTGTGTATGCTAAAGTGCTAGTATCCTTTCAGGTGCCTAAGAAATGCTTTTTTTCACCCTATTTTCTAATTCACAAAGTGATTTATAAGGAAACTGGAGTGGCTGTAATGCTTTGAGTGTAACTTTGTTTGTCTGAGTGGACCGGGAGGGAACTGTGGGTTAAAGTCACACACACCCTACCACTTATTTTCCCATGCACACACATCAGTCAGCATCTTAAAGTGATAGTTTGGGTTCTTACCCATATAATGGTATGTGCTGCTCCATACCGGTGTCACACATCCACCAAGTTTGGCCCATTAGCTCCTTCCCTGTTGTGAGAAGGAGCGCTTCACCTGGACTGTTCTCCTCCAAAATGAATGAAGTGGGTTCAGACCAGCAAGCCACACCATTTTGACTGGCGACTAAAAGCTGGAAAAAAAAACTTTTCTTAAGGATACACATTTGTTTGGGATGCATTATCCGCACTCTTTCCAGCCCCCCCGGCTTCCAAACTGGCGGAACTATTTTCTTTCCTAGAACTGCGTCTGTATCACCACGCAGCAGCGCTTCGGCCATGTGAGTGTCATTTTTCTGTGTTTCTAGGTGTTATCTTACAGTCCTACACTATTATCTGCTATCCTACATGTACACTATTGAGTACCACAGCTCACAATATGTTATAAGAATATTACAGCGATGTCAATGGTGATAGTATTACCATTCAGTATAGCAAAGTCAGTACAAACTCACTGTAAGTTCCTGGGAATATTACAGGAATACTACAGTAGTATTATATGTGATACAATAAAGTCACTGTGAACTCACTAGGTCACACTGTAAGTGGACCGGAGCACTGCTGCGTTGTGATACAATATGAATGAAAGTAGTTCCACCTTTCTGAAAAATTAAATAAATCCCAAACAAGCTTTGTTTGGTGTTTTGGTTTATATCCACTTCATTCATGTTGGGGCAGCACACAAAAGGGAAGGATTTGATGGGACAAACTCTATTACATCTATTACACTAGCAGCAAATACCATTATATGGGTGTGAAGCTGAATTATCAGTTCAAACACACAAATACATGCACGCATAACATGCCAATACCCCCCTCTGTCTCCATCTTTCCCAGAATGCCCCTCTCATCTCCCCCAGCAAACTTCTGTACCCAGTCGACGACATCGTAACGGTTCAAAAAAACGTCCCCTCTGTACATCGAAAATATATACACTACCTTTCAGCTAGACTAACGACAATGTGTTCACAAACTCCTGATATTAAAAGTGACGGGTTTTTTTTCTTCCATTGTGTCACATCTTTTTATTCTTCTGAAACCCGTGAGAGTGAACGTGGCGTAGCAAAAAACGGCATGCGGCGGTTGAAGACTCCGACGTGAAACTGCGCTCGTTAATTCTTTTCTGTTTTTTTTTCACTCTGTTCAAAGCGGAGCGCGGGCATGAAACAACAAATAACCATCAACAGATGAAGAGCGATTAGGAGGAGCTGGAAATAGAGAGACAGAAGGGGAAACAGAGGGAGAGAGAGAGAGAGAGAGCGAGAGAAAGACAGAGAGAGAGAGAGAGACAGACTCGCGCTGAAGCAGCTTGTTGAGTCATGGCCATGGGACTCACAGGTCAGAGGTGCCCGCAAGGAGTGTGTGCGTGTGTGTGTGTCTGTGTGTTTGTGTGTCTGTATATAAAACTGATTGTTTCGCTGTCGGTGTCATTATATCATGTGTGCATTTGTGTCTGAGAGAGAAAGAGTGTGTATGCATGAGTGTTTTAGTGTCTGTGTGTTTGTCTCAGGTGTGAATTTGTGTCGCTCTAAATCTTCTCTAAATATAAATATTCACGTATACACACACATGACCCTGTGGCGCATACGTATGTATACGTTTGTGTTAAATGTACATGTGCTGATGTGTGCTCGTGTGTGTGAACGTGTGTCAGAGCGAGGACTCGTACTGCAGCAGTTCGTAGAGCAGCGGTCCGTCGCGGTAGCGGATGCCCACGGCGGCCGGCGTGATGTACTGCAGAATGTTGATAGTCCTCCGCAGGCGCCTGTCGACGTAGTGGGCATCCCAGGCTGGGTAGCGCTTCCTCGGCATGTCAATCTTGATGAGCGGGCCCTCGGGCTTGGTGGAAGGCGGCGCCGACCTCACCTGGAAGACGGGGAGGCAGGTCTCGGCGATGCTCTCCTCCGTCTGCG
>OMLB01040580.1:2566-20998 GCA_900302555.1 Myripristis jacobus
GTGCTTTACGGAGCGAGGTAGGACATAATTACAGATAAAAAAAGACAGAAGAAATTAGTCACACTTTAAGATGTGAATGCAGAACCTGTGTACGTGTCTGTGTGTGTGTGTGTGTGTGTGTGTGTGTGTGTGTGTGTGTGTGTGTGTCATGTTCTGTTTGGGAGGTTTACACACTTTTCTTGTGCCCCTGAGCAACAACAGATCTGACCTCTATCAGGTGGATCATCAGAGTAAACATTTGAACAGACTTCTCGGAGCATTTCAATACACAACGGCGTTCGTTCTGCCGACACAACGTGCTCGTCACCGGCGCTGTATTGACAAAGACTTGATTTGCACCCGTCGTCATGAACTTTACGGCTCCCGCAGGCCGAGCATCGCCGCAAACATTTGGAAAAAAGATTTCTGGAAATCATGTCTCTGCAGAGTTAAAATGGAACCGGGCAGGCTAGGAGGTTAGAGGGAGTCGATAAAGAGTCTAGTGCTCTGCCAATACAGGGCTTTGAAGGCCAAGTATGGTATTTTTATACTAAAGGTCCCGGATAGCTGATATTTTGTACAGTATTTAAAATCTTTGAGTTTGACCATTTTGATACCCAGAAATTACAAATGTTCACATTTTATTCTTGTCAGGATCTGAAACAGAGCTGGACTGAATGGAATATGCAACGCTAAACCTGACAAACCCAAATTATTGAAGTTGTTTTAGGCATAGCAGCTCTTTAAAGGAATACTTCACCCAAAAAATGTACATTTCATATAATTTACTCCACGTCTTGAGTGTACAACAATGATTTTTTTTTTAATCATACACATCAATTTGGAACAGATATTCCTGTGTCCTTTTTGTTTCCAATCAACTCATTTTAACAGAAATTCAGAACAACTCACATTTAGAAAAGGAATTTATTGATGTGGCGTATCGACTTTGGCGGACTAGATCTCCTTTTGTTAGCTGCTGCACACATATGCACAATTTTATAAATCACTCCTGGTAATACATGGAAAATATGGACAAAAGTATTGGGTCAAATACACATCACACCTACAGGAGCTTTTCTGACATCCCATCCTAAATCCATAGGCATTAATATGGAGTTGGTCCCCCTTTGCAGCAAGAACAGCTTCCACTCTTCTGGGAAGGCTCTCTACAAGATTTTAGAGTGTGTCTGTGGGAATTTTGGCCCGTTCACCCAGAGGAGCATTTGATGTTGGACCAGAGGGCCCGGCTCGCAATCTCAGTTCTTGTTCATCCCAAAGGTGTTGGATGGGGTTGAGGTCAGGGCTTTTTTCACTAGACATTAAAGACAGCTTAGGGAGCAGGCTGACCAACTCAGCGGATTCAGTATTAAAGCAACTCTGGGACACATTACATTAAAATAATTAATTTACGGAAAACATTACATTATGACTAGGGAAGAACATTCACTATACTGTAGGATTATGACACAGGCTGCCAAATAGCCCAACATTGGTTAACGCATATATTGTTCTAAGCCCGAATCTAGTGTTCATTTCTGAGATGTGACATAGGCATTTTGCCTATTCAGAAATAAAATGCCTGAATTTTGTCTTTCAATATCCACTATGCAGAGGACCTAATCAACAAAAGCCCGGCATATACTGACCATTAATAAGCACAAAAACATCTTTTAATTTTGCACTGCATTCAATGATTTTGTCAAAGCAGATGTCATTTTTCTGAGGTGAAACTCTTCATGTGATACAGACATTGCAGGGTTACTGGGCAGGGTAACCTTGATTTCACAGTCAGTCTCTTTAAAGTGTAGTGAAGCCAAGTGAAAAAAATAGCTGTGAAATCCCCGTCTGTAAAGAGAACAAAGTCTCCTCTGTCCTTGACTGTGTAAATGTGACTCCAACTGGCTTTTTTTTTTTTTTTTTTTTTTCGCTGAGTGGCTCATTTTACCAGCTCTTATCCTTTTTAGCGTCCATTCGTCCCAAATCTGCAAATTTTGCTATATTGACCAATGCTACACACAGGCTTAACTGTAAAGGAAATATTTCACAGAGATTGAAAACCATCATCCCTGACATCGTTAACAGACAAAAAAAACACATCTGCAAAAAGTAGTCTTAACTTTTTCTGGAATAAACAACCTAATTGTTATGGTCAAAGATGCCTGGGATGACGTGTTTTTTTAAAAGTCAAGAGTCACGAAACTAACTTGACATGCAAATGCAAGGTAAAGCATTACTTGAAAAAAAAAAAAATCAGCATTGCAGAAACATCAAAATTGCAGTTACATGCTTTTTTTTCCCCTCCACAGCAACACTGTATAATTCGGTAGTTCGAGTGTCATTTTGGCTAAAAATAAATGTGCCAAACAATGTCGAAACAGTCAATCATTTTCCAGTGAAGATTCAATATAAAGTTTCACAGAGAAGAGAAGAAGCACTTCAGACAGCAGTTAATCAGTGTGTCTAGACAAGTGAATGTGGGAGCTGGACAACTTGGCAGTGATCTTTGTCCTGGGGGGACGCCTGTCTGGACGGAGGTACTGAAAAAGTTCTCCACGCCTCCCAGTATCTTCTCATCTCATTTTTCTGGCAGTCTTGCAGTGATCAGCTGACCTCTTGTCTGCAACCATGATGCATCTTTCATTTTTCACTGTCATACAACATTCTGTGCTGCTCTCTCTCTTTTTTTTTTTCCCCAACTTGTTGTCTGTGCCTTCGCCCACCTTTGTTTTGATCAACAGCCTACAGCGTCTCGTCTGCCTGCTTCTTTTCCGCCTGCCTATAATCAGCGTGTTCGTGTGCCTGGTTATACCTTGATTTCTTTCTGTATATTCTTCACTTGCTTTGTTTGTCTTTCTTCTCAGCCCCCTCTCCGGCAGATTGGAGTCTTAAGGCAAAGTTAAGGTATGTCTGCATTAGAACTAAACCCATGCAGAAATGTATTCATTTAATATTATTTATTTATTTGTTTATTTGATAGGGACAGATACAATGCACACTGACAAACTGAAAGCAGCCATCCAACGCAAGTATCACAGTATTTATGCAGATGCTAATTTGCAACCCGTGTCCCTAGAAGGCCTTTTGTAAAAAATAAGAGATTCAAATTTTAAAAAATAGAGGGTAAGCTGATTACAGTACAATACAATAAATCACACAGTTGGTGGTAACGTAACATAAGGACAGAGTTGTAAACAGAGGGTAAAAAGAAGAAGAAGAGGAGTCTTTGTTGCTGAATTAACTGGGATTTTGCAGTTGCACATCAATTGAAACACATCAACTGAGACCCTATATGAACAGAAAAAAAATCAGTCGCATCCTGCAGAAAAAAAAAAAAGTGCAATTACTGTACACGAATTGCAAAGTCAGACGTGCATATGAGTCGGTTGGTGCAAATTTGCACAATAAAAACAATAACAACACATGGAAACAATGAAGGCGTCTTTGACTTGTCTCTGTCTCACTAACTGGTGCTATGTAATGCAAAGCTCCCAGATTAAAACCACCACCACCATCCCCACTACTGCTGCTATCGCTACGGTAACGACCACAGCAACTGCTACTGTCAACAGCTGGTATAATCTCATTGGTCGAGTTAAACCTCAATGTAATCTCCAAGTAATGGATTTAAGTCTGATGAAAAAGAGAGAAAAGAGTGTCAAAGAGGAGATGGCCAATTTTATAAAGCTTAGTGCTCTACAAAAAAAAAAAAAAAAAAAAAATGCAATCGGCACACTTAGTTATCTATAGTTTTCAAGGTATGCTAGTTAGATACTGTTGACCTTCCAGGGTTACAAATGCCGTGATCATCACTAAATGAGAAAGGGAAGTCAGTGATATTTATATTTTGTGTCATATGTAGTTTCTTATTTGTCATTCCAGGCTGCCAGTGCTCCGTCTTGTGCTCCAAGTAGCTGCTTCCTCAGCTTCACCCTCTGAAGCTTACCTCAACCAATGGCATTATTCATGTTTCCAAAAAAAAAAAAAAAAGCTCTGCCTCAGTTAGAGGAATATTAGTTCACTAAAGCTCCAATCAGCTTTTTACTTCATTGGTGTTGAGTCCTGGTGCCTGGGATCTAGAGTACTTGTGGCTCTCGGTCCTACCAGGTGGTTAATTGCATTCATCTTGCATTCCAGGTGTAAAATGGTGCCTGATTAGATGGCTGATGAGGGGAAATCAGCAGGACGTTGGATCCCAAAAACCAGACAGAGTGGGCTTTATCCAGTCGACTCACGGCTTACCTCCATCAGCATTTCTGGAAAAAACCATGAGACGCTTTGGTGCCAAAATGTGAGCAAAACATTTGACATAATGTCTGATGTCAGCAACGTTGTGGAGTGTTAAAGTCAGACTGACATTCTGCAGATCTTTTGGAAAACCAATTTTTAAAGTCATCTGAGCACAATCTGACAATGTGTTGGCCTGAGGTTTGACCAGCTGAGTTAGTAAATGTTTTGGTGCAAAACTATCTTCTGTGTCATGCATGAAAGGAACTGATTTTCTTGACATATTAACAATGCACCATATTTGAGGTTACTGGATCGATATAAACGCCCACAATATGAATAGCTAATGTACATGAGCTCTACAAGTTGAGGACATTACCTCTCACTAACTTTGACTTTCAGTTTCAGTCACACATTTTTATCTAAATCTATACCCAGTTAGGTATTTCTGTAACAGTCCAGATCGTTGGACAAATGCAATAAAGTTTGAAGGACTCTTCTTCAGGCTCCATGATGAAGGATGTGGACAGAGCATCCATCAGCAGCAGCTACAGAGAGGAACTATAGGTGAGCGGTTCACAAAGCTGCAGGGATAATCTATTACGCATTTAGTCTATTTTCTCTGCATGAGGATTTCACAGAAAAATGCAGCAGAGGTCCTCTGTAAAGGGTCAAACTGACTTCATATCATCACAGAAGCACTTAAATAATCTAATAATCAAACCTCCAAATATTATCAGTTTTTTTCTGCGCATTAGTACTACATGTTCACTGATGTAAAAAGTCTTTGTATAATGACAAACATCATATGTGCTTTTGATATGTCGCGTCAAATGAACAGTGTCTACTACTGAATCATCATAAAATAAGTAAGATTACATTTTTAGTAAATATTTAGTGTGTGTGTGTGTGTGTGTTTGTGCTGGTATGTGCTTGGATAGCGTGACAGTATTAATATTGGATGCTCCTGCCTGTTTTCATTGACCGCTTCCCCCCTCCTTGTGTGTTTTCACGTCGGCAACTCATGAGCGGGAAATCCTGCTACGCATCCATTCTTCATGCCGTCTGAACAAGAGCTCAGACTTTCTTTTCTTTTTTTTCTTTTTTTTTTTTTTTTTTTGCCTCTGACGCCTTATAATTTTTTCATGGAGTTTTCTCTTTGGTGTGTGATGGGAACGGGGGTGGCGAAGAGGTTCAGCCATCACTAACTGCTGTCGGGTAGAGTGCACATTCCTCTCTCGAGTGTCACTTTGCCTCTTCCTGTTGGCGGAGAAGGCTTCCTGCCCGTGACCCCGCCTTGCACCAGCGTTTCACACGGACACACAGGGTGAGAGGAGATGGCGCCAATTTGTGATTTCAACCGGTAGAGCACAGCCAGCAGTTAGGTGGTGTACAACTGCACGCATCACATACTTCTTTGCCTCGAGGGAGGTGTTGGATATAATATCAGACGTGTTTCATCAAAATGGAGGATCGGGGACATGGCAGTAGCATAAATGCCACGTCCCGAGTGTTTGATTTGTCTTCCAGGGCTTCCTGTTTTAAAGCTGCCCATAGGCGACTTACATTATAACAGCCCAAGGCAAAGAGTGCCATCTGATATCTGTCCTTGTGACTCAGTTTAGTGGTATTGCTTTGCTGGAAATACCTTGTGCATGTGAATATGACTACATATCAGGTAGGGATTCGGTGCAGGGAAAACAAGCTGATGTTCAGTTAACCCCCTTTTTGACAAATGGTGTTTAGTCACCTTTCTAGTCTAACATAAATCACCGTGACATTAATTTATTATACATCATAGTAGGATGGGATGATCTAAAGCATACATTATCGCTTGTCTGTAAAGTGTAATGGATGTGGTTGTTGTGCCCTGTGATAGTTACCGACTTGACATCATAGTTCAGCAACCTTTTTTAATTTATTAGCTTCATGTGCCGCCCACTAAACGGTCTTTAGCCGTTTACATTGATATTGATTACCTGGTTACGGAGCTACTCGCTTGGAAACATGGAAGGGAAACAAGGTGGTGATGTACTATTACGGTGATCATAAAGGGGGAATGAGGGGGGAAAATGGCTATTTGAGAAGTCAGAGGACATTTTTAACACAAATGAAACCGTCCAGAAACCATGGTGCGCCTGTGTGTGTGTCCACAAATCAACAAGGCGAGCTCAAAATGGCCACTTCGCACGAACAATATTAGTGTGTAGAGCTGCGTTCTACATGCATAAATTATCAACTATAATACAACTTTGACAAGTGTCACTTTCAGTCAGCGTTAACCTCGACAGGCTGCAGGGTGGCGGCGTACTTGAACACGCCTCCCACTAAACCTCCCACGCAGGTCGACCACGAGCAAGCGAGTGGGTGACCACAATTTGCCCTGCACATGGCCCGCAGCGGCAGCACCGCACCGCACGCCCCATGGGAAAAAACAGCATTTATTTCTTCAAAATGTGTTTTCTGAGCTGAGGTGTTTAGCTGACCTTGGTACAGCGCGTTAAAAGAGCGCTGTCATGGAGAGTGCTCACAAGGACACGCCGCCATGGAGAAGTGATAATATGAGAGGAAATGTTATCAGCTCCTCTTGCCCGATAAAAAATAAAGAAAATGTCAAATTTGCGGCTGCGGTAATATAGTAAAAGAGGTAAAATACCAGCGACGAGCGGGTGCCATTACAGTCGTTCTTGCCCTAACTCCAGCACGACACCGGTGACCGCTCTCCAAATATCTCACGGCAGGCCTCTGTTTGTGCTTTCACTTTGATGCCAGCTATCCTTTTGCGAGAGTGACAGTCAAATCTATTTCAAATGGCGGATAATCATTCAGGATGACAGGACGCGCATTCCCAGGACGAATCAAATGGCAATGAAAGGCACATAAACAGAAAATATGTTTTCCGTTGCTTCCCTTTTTTTTGTCCTTTTTGTGTTTGGTTTTGTAAATTGGATTGTGACAAATCAGTTTGCTAAAAAAAAACAAAAAACAAGTCAAATAAATCTGATTTGACAAGGTATCCTTGAGCAAGGCACTTGTTGCTAAAAATGTGAAATTTAGAAGGTCCTGAGAAAGACTGTAGAGGCTGACAAACAACAGCTACAAATAATTATTAATGGACAAATATAAAATAGAGGAGCTCAAAAGGTAACAAAAAAAAATAATAGTCAGTATTTTTTCACCTTTATTTTTGTTGTCTCCAATAATTACGTCATATATTTGCTGAGACATTTAGGTTTTTTTTTGTTTTTTGTTTTTTGTTTTTTTTAATAGAGTGATTTGATATTGTAAGGAAGGGGAGAAGACCAGATAAGTTTGTTTTTTTTTGCCTCCTGCTCCTTCTCTTCTTTCTTTCTTTCTTCTCTTCTTCTTCTCACGTGTTTTCTGCATGTCGACCGTTTGGTGTATTTTTGCTGAGATATTTTTTGTATCTTTATATTTGGTGATTTATTTGTTGGACCTGTTCAAGACAAAAAAGACAGAAAGAAAGAAAGACCAAGAGGATGAAAACATAAGCAAAATGGAGTGGTGAGATGAGAATATAAAGGTGCAGAAGAGAAATAAAGAAGATACGTTGGTGACATGTTACCGAAAATGTCCGAGGAGGAAAGAGAGAGAGAAAGAAAGAAAGAAAGAAAGAAAGAGAAGGAAGGGAGAGAGATGGAGAGAGAGAGAGACAGAAGAGAGAGAGAGGGGGAAACATGTTGATCTGTGTCCAGTCTTATCGGTCCGGTGGGACGGAGCAGAGGAGTCACGACGGGACATGAATATTGCATGAACGCTGACATTCTGGGCAGAGGAGGGCCTGTGCATGTTGAGGCGAGCGGGACAGCAGAGGTCACATCACTGCTTGTGATGCCGCAGACGCCGACGCAGGAAGCCATCTTGGATTGAGGGGAAATAATGAGGCTGGAAACCCTCCCACCTCCCTCCTTCTAGACTGGGCTTCCTCGAGCACTGCGCCACAACAAACAAACCAAAAAAACAATTTAAATATTTATTTGTCTGTGTGAAAAAGTATTTCTATAACCGTGTCTGACTTGGCGTGTCAATCACAGGTCAGGATCTGCTGCAGGTTCAAGTTTCAAATTTGGTCAGACGCAAGGCGAGTATTCCTCAGAGAACAGCTGAAATTATCCGCAAATTACAGGTTACATGAAATATGAATTTGCCAAGGAAGGTGATAATGGTGCTCATTCATTTCAAAGGTATATAACGCTAAATGGACATGGCATTTTTCCTTTATACAGGATTATCGTTTATCGTATAGTTTGTTTGTGGAAAATGTGGAAATTTGCAAGTTGGTTAAAACACATCACAATGAGTCTCAAAAATGTCTAATTTATAAAAACACAACATGCAGATAATAATTGACATGGTTCCAGTGTGAATGGTGTTTATGAGTTTAGCAGAGTTATTGAATTTGGTATGAAAGACTTTTTTTTGTAAAAGTTGCTGCAGCGGCTCCACAGCGTCCTCCTGAGGTCAGTTTTATGAATTCTTAAAAGCGGAGATGAACGGGATCAGACACAATACTTCCTGCTTTTTGTCTCACCTGCATTTTATACACACATCCCAGCTGCCTCTGCTCTTTCCTGATAATTTTACAGGCCATGTTCATAATTTTATTCTTTGACCCCAGGTAGACATGTACACATATTAAAGTAGAGTTAAAAGGTGTGCTTTTTTTGGTTTGTTTTATTCATCTTTAAGGGGGAAAAAAAATCTCATTTACAGTGATTGTTTGGTAAATGTTGGCTCTAACACTTTGTGGGTCTGGACTAATTTCTGAGACACACTCCTAACAACACACGCCTGCTCTGACAGGTCAGAAAAAAATACATTTCCCTGCCATGAAAGGATTACATGGAGGACACAAGACTAGAAACGGGAAGTAGTCTGGTGTTGAAATAGCACAGCGGAAAATAAAAATGTGGCTCTAGAGGTTGGAAAGTGTTTGAAATGTGTGAAATTCGAGCAAAATATGAATGCTAACCTTTTTAGTTACATAAAATTAACCAAAGTTGTTTATTCTCTTGAACTTCACTATTAACTAGCCTTGGCATGCGGCAAACATGAACCGTCCAATCTGTGGTGCTGTCACGAAACTCATTTTGGGACGAAGGAATGTGTGTTTCACCTGAGATTCAGGATTTTGCGACACTGTGCCAGTCCTCCATTATGCAGAGCAGCCCAGGTGCAGTACCAAGACAAGAAAAACACAGAGGACAGGGAATAAACTAAAATGTGGGAAGCTCATGGCAGGAATGAGGGAGTCCAAAGAGTCACTGCAAGAAAGATGGATCGCACCGTTCAAACAACTTTCTCAAAATGTACGGAAGCGTCTCTGCCAACGTTGTATTTTGGATTTGATCGTAACTTTGACCGACACTGTTTCGGCACAGCTGGTGGCACAAAGGGAGATGCTTTTACTCACAATATAGCACCTCCACATATTGCACCTGTACAGAAACGCACTTGTTTGGATCACAAGTCGTTCCCTGCGCCGCTTAGAGAGCCACGAGGCAAGGCAGATCTGAGTGAAAAGTGGATGAAAAGATGCCGAATTCCTGAAAATAAAACACCCCGCGAGATAAAGTGTGCACATTTTAAATGGTTCAAACATTTCTGGTGTTGGAATATAAAGCCTCCATCTGTGGTTTTGGGCAAACACGAGTTCCGCATGTCATGTGGCTCTGCTAACAGGTGCTTAGCTCTTCTGATTGAAACTAGCTTTAAAAAAAAAAAAAAGAAAAAAGACTGTAAAAATGCAAATGAAAATGATTTGTTTTGTTAAATGAAATGGGGAAGCTTATGTAATTCCAAGCTCAAATACTATCATCACTGGAGAAGGATGGGTGAGTAATATCAGGCTGGCACCGAACAGCGCCAGTTGGTTCAAATTGATTGGCTTCATTCCTGTACAAAGGAAAAAAACAAAAAAAAAACACAAGCCTCGTACAGTGCCTGGAGTAATCGCAGGAGATGGCCCGTGCTTTGTGCAGCACGCTGGTGTGTCAAAATGAAAACCAAGAGCTCTTTCAATCGAGCCCTGAGAGCAATTTAATGGGCTTTATTTCCGATTCACTTCCAACAATTACTGTCGCTGAACGGTGAGTAATTTAGACAGAAAGTGTCGCCGTAGCTTTCCTCCCCGAGTCAGTGATGTAGCATGATAGAGCTGCTGTTATTAGCTGTGGGAGTTACACTAAATGTCATTAATCTCTCTCTTTTCTCTGTCTGGCATTCATTAAAATTGTCATTTAATACCATTATCTAATTCGGCATAAAGAAACCATCATAGTTATGTGCGTTTTGGACTTTTGTGGTGATGCTTATGGACTTGAGTTGAAATTCATGGACTCTAGTGTTTGGACTTTTTGTGTTTTTGGGTTCCCCGTTCACCGCCAAACCCTCTCCTCGTTGGCCAATCCTCGTGTTTCCCTCCAAATTCGTGTGCCGTCTTGCTCCAGCTGTGTCTTGTTCTGGTGATGAGTCCTTTGTGTATTTAAACGTGTGTGTGTTTCCCACTGTTCCTTGTCAGCTCGTTGTCATTGTTCACCGGCGTAGCAGCAGTTTATGTTCCTTGAGTTTAGCTCCTCGTGTTTCAATCCTGCTGGTAACCTGATTGTGGGAATAAATACTTATTTCCTTCAGTTCCTGTTCCTGTTGCTTCTAAGTTTGGGTCCAGCTACCCTGCAACACCTGAAATAGGGGTAACATTTAATTTTAAAAAATGCTCTGTTGAATTATGTAAAAAGGTAAAAACTGACTCAGTCTCAGCAGAGCCAGAAGTCTAAGTGGAATGAAGGCTGTGCCCACACTTTGCCACCATTGTTGTTATGTGGAGTCTTCAGAAAGTGGCCACTCCACACACGACGCCCAAAATGCCACAACAAGAACATCAGACATGGACTCTGATAAAGTACAGTGAGCCGTACAGCCTTACTTACAGTTTAAGTGAGCCCAAAAAACACTCAGCACTTGTTTCTCTCTCAAAAAAAAAGAAAAACAGTATGGATGCTGAGGAAGAATACGCACCATGTGTGAATAATAAAACTTTAACTGCCCCTAGCACAAAATGACCATCTGCGCGGGGCTGATGGGGCTGCTGATCAAAAACAGTGACTCAACGGTCACTTGCTGAGATCCTTGGCTTTCAAAACTCACTTTCCAGCCTGGACTGTGGTGTTGGAATCAAAAGAAAATCATCACACCGAGGCCGCTCGCATTTTCACCTGCACAGTGACAGAGAACAGTGGTGTAACTTCTCTGCGCAATGCAACAAACACACGAGTGTCGTATGAAAATGTGACTGTGATTACAGGACGCTGCAGGCTGCACCGGGCACGTCTCGATGTTATTACGGTTCTTACCAGCCTCCAGTAAAGGTAAATAAAACTCCTAGACTACTTAGTGCCTCAAACACAGAATAGGTCAACCTGCTGTAATTAATATGCAACCTGTTGAAACTGTTGGCAGATTAATAATGTGGTAAAGTAGCTAGATGACAGACAAAGCTTGGATGTTTTTTAATGCACACAATGACTTTACCTTATCGAGACAGTGAATAGCTTTGAGTTATTATTCATATTATTATTCAGTCAAGACATTTTTGGCAATTGTCTACAAATTACTGAGGTCTTGCTGATGCTGCCAGCCCAGATCTGTTTTCTTGTCATATCCAGATTGTACCCAGATTGATTTTAGAAAGTCTGACAATATGTTTTATGCAAATCAGATCCACGCCACATGTGGAGGTGGTTTGAAATGCGATTTGTACAGATGTGTCACAGTCCGGACGCTCTGGACACTCAAATAGGATTTCAAAGTGTCCGTTATGTCACTCGCAGCATCTTCGGTTCAAAGTGACAGAAGTGCGTGACAGTGGCTGCCGTTACCATGGATACGTTAATTAGTAGCAGCCTTCTCCGTCACTGAATTTGTCTAATGCGACGGGGATCTTCTGCACCGCGTCTTGACAGCGCGATCGTTTGGAGGGCGACATGATGGATCTGCATTTCTCCTGCCTCCATGTTGATCAACCACATCTCCAGTGTGGAGAAGCTGACCTTTACGTTGTTACCACAGCAACCCGTGCAGATACGTCGGTGATGCCTGGACCACACAAATCCCGTCTGATCACTTGCAGATAACAGTTGCAAGTAAGATCTGACTTGAGAGACAAATCTGATTTGCCTGCAGTCTGGACGAGGCCTAGCAGATACGGCTGTGGGAATAAAACACACAAGCCGGAAGAGTTAACACAGCGAGTAAAACAGCTGGGAAGCTTCAGACATCACCTGTGGCCCCAGACACATCATGAACCAGCCAATGCGTTTGGTTTAGGGGGCCATTTGTTAGAAAAGTCAGAAAACTCTCATGTTCAATCCGCCAAAACAGCCAAAGTGCCCCTCAACATAAGAGTGAACCCCTACCAGCTCCAGAAGCATCAATCCTATCAAATTATACTAAAAAGTTTTTTTGCAAATGAAATGAATATCACTCTCCTGTATGATTAAAAAAAAAAGCAAACAAAAAAATAACTCACTCAATAAAACATATCTGAATTTTGAAGCGTCAGTACGCGCAGTTACAGTATATCTGCCTCACTGTGCATGTCCTGCGGCGAGGAACAGAAACGTTCAGCTGCTGCAAAAGAGAGCGAGCCAAAACTGATCTCTGCTCCAAACAATGATCACCATTGTTCATGACACCCACAGATGGCACGTCTTTCATGGAGGGCTCCACAACGCAGCGGCAGAATCAACACCATTCACAAAGTCATTCTCAATTACGGCGCCTACTGCTGCTCTATTTGATTAGAGCGATTGTGTTTCCCACTGCTGTTCAAATGTTTTGCCATGCTTACTATTTACAACAACCCGTCTTCTACAGCTATTCAATTTTGAAGTGTTGGCCGGGACTTTTATCTTTTTATAATTCATTGAATCATTCTTAGTTCCCTTTTTTTCCAAATTCAATGCAAATTCAATCCAAACATTCACTCGATAAATAAGTTATGCTAAGGATGGATGGATGCAGGAAAAAAAAAAGAAATCCAAAGGGAGGATGTGGATAGATGTGCGATGCAGAGAGCGGAAAGAAAGTCAGTCGACACAGACAAAAGAGAATTCAGAGCGTTTACTGAGTGTAGAGGTGTGTCTAATGGCGCTGGCAGCCTGTCAAAGCGCCTGCATCTGTCCTATTTGGAAGAGGAGTCAAACTCCTCTCTTGCCCGCTCACTCGAGACACGGCTGTTATTTCCTACAGCAAACAGTGGGAACGTCCCCCGAAACCTCCTCAGACTGCAAGTCCGTGAAAAGGGTTTACATGATGCTTCCTGGCTCAGTGGCCCCGGTCTCGGCCACTTAGGACAACAATGAAACCCGGTCAACTTCAGTCAAAATAAGCACTAAAATTATATTAGAATACATTAGGAATTAAGATTTAAATGACTTTGCAACCTGTTTTGAACCAAGTCCTCATTACACAAAACACAGAGCAACTATCAATGACCATATAGCTCCTCTAAATTTTATTCTGACGCTCTGGCTTTCAGTGTTGATGCAGGATGTCATATCAACATCTATTTAACATCAACATTTTTGCCTGGCATTGTACTTAATTTCTCCGTCTGGGTCCAGCAGAGTTCTGGCTATCTTATTTGACTTGCTCTCCATATTTATCTCTGTTTTTATGTGGGCGTCTGGTTGGAAAGACAGTAAACGATGACTGTATTGAGGTTACTTTATTCTTCTATCGAGCTGTTATTATGGCCTGAGTGGTGGCCATTTTTAACAAAACAATTTGGTTCCAAGAAAGCAACTGAAAAATCACTTTGATTTTGTTCTGGCCAAGAGGAGAGGGTGTTTACTCTCCATCTTGTCCTATCTCCCGGCACTGCTGTCTGCCAGCTAATTGGTGTTTTCCTGAATAATGGTGTGAACTTTTTCTGTACTGTTACCAGGCCAGAGGCCTCCAGAGGCCAGCAGGTTGTGGTCAAAGATAAACAAGCAATGCCATGGCCCAAATGTTGGGCACTAATCCTCTCTAATGAGCTCCTATTCAGAGCTCAGGGTGAGGGCGGTCATGGACAGGGGGAAGTTCTTCTGTACCTAAGAGTACACACATCAACATGAATGCATGCAAGCTTGCAGACAACAAAAGTATGCACACAAGTACAAATGTATGCATGCATGGACACACACACACACACACACACTCTCACAGTGGCAGCATGGGTGTGCTGCCAGATTGCAGGGCAGGTTTGAGGCAGATAGACAGAAGGTGATCAGACGGAGAAGAAGTGGTGCTGAAAGCGGAAGACTCCCTACTGGTTTGTCAGGGTCCAGGTGGCACTGGAAAACACCTTTTCAATCACAGCCTCCTGCTCCTGCAGGGACCTAGATTAATAAACACTTGCTGCTAAAGAACATCTCTATGACTGTCAGGCCAGACGTGCACTGCAAGCATTCGAAATTTTGTTTTTCTTAAACACTGAAATGGCATTTGAAGGTGCACCATGCACTTTAGATTTTTAAATAGAAGTCAGTGGCGCACTCCATCAGTTTATCGTGAGGAAAACTTCAAACGCTAACAATGGCGTCACTGTCAGCACCAGAAATGCTACCAACCAATCACACTTTCAGATATTTAGGACAGTGCAAGTTGGGCGAACTGCTCAACAGACACTACATGAGAAGTCGCCGCAATAACTGACTGTTATTCTACTCAACAATTTTTAACAATTTTTTTTTTCAGTATTAATGTCCTTCAGAACTATTTTATAGCTTCATTTAAAATGCAATCAGCCCATGTCCTGACATATGAAATGAAAATAATAATAATACATATGCCAAAACAAAGACGGTGTCCAAATGCACCCTGACCTTTTTTAAAAGGTCTTGTACTGTATCATATTTTGGACATCCACAGACGACCACAGTAATGGCTGATGCATTTCAATCCAAGACATCATCCAGGCTATAGGAACCCAGAGCGTGGATGAGGAAGAACTAACCGCTGAAACCCTAATTCACTTTGCAATGTATGTCTGCAGAATTTCGTTTTTCCCGTAACAGAGCGATAACAGGTCCTACAGGTGCCAGTGCTGCTGCTGCTGCTGCTGCTTCAAATCTGTTGCCTGCAGTCACCAAAAAAGTCTCAAATTACAAGCATTTGTTATCTCGTCCAGTGTGCTCAGGCCTCGAGGCTGCGCCTGCCAGCAGCAGAGAGACATCCATGTTTAATTGAAGACATAATCCATCATAAGCACGGATGGAACTTATATTTCTTTTACCAGCGAAGAGAGGTTTTTCAGATGTCACCATAATACGTCCACAAGACCCCGTTCACTTTCTGAGACGTAAAGCCTCGGGACAGCGGGAGGGTGATACCGCCTGCTCAGGTCTTGAGACGTGTGTGTGTGTGTGTCCTGTCAAATCCCCTTGTGTTGACAGCGGTTGTGTTTGACCTTACCGTAAATCAATGAAGCAAATAAAGTTGGTCGACTATCACTGTGTTTATGTTCAGAATTCTCTATCTTCAAAATGCCAGCTTTTTAGGGAATAAGAAAAAAAACAGCATTTTCCGAGCAAGTAATGCTTCAGTGTTGTGAATATCATGAGAATTGGAGATTTCCACATCACAGCAAATAAAATGTAAAACAAGATGAAGTTTGCAGCTTCTAAATTCAATGCTGTAGATACAGCAAAGGTAAAAGGTAAACATTCAAAGGCAATAAAATAAATAAAAAGACACAAATAGAACAACAAATGAGATAAAATAGCAACAGAGTAGCAATCAGTTACAAACAGTATGAACAGTGTGTATAGTATAAAGAATATATGACAATATAAATAGTGTAAACAGTGTCCGGCAGTATTAAATAGCACAAACAGCTCAGATGTGCAAGAGATAAATTAACAATAAACAGCAAGGGAATCAGGTCACTTCAGTATAAATATTATTATATACAGTATATATACACAATATAAACAAACCAGTAGACTTGAATAGTGCAAACAGCTCAGACATGCAATGCAGCAAGAAAAACAAAACTAAATGGAAATGTAGACATAAATAATTGAATAAATAAATGACACAGTGTGGATGAATGTATGAGTCCCTGAACTCAGAGGTTATTCTTTACTGCAGCTGAGTTGTTATTACACATACACACAAGGAGTGAATGAGAATGTACCCTTCATAGCTTATTTAGTCATAGTGCAGTCTGTGTGTGTATGTAAAGTCATTTGTGACAGGCTAATTATGTAAGTCGGACAATCATGGGGGCAGTGTGATATGGGACTCCTGATGGACTGATTCAGAGCAGCGATGGCTCTGGGGAGAAAGCTATTTCCCCGTGTGGAGGCGCAGGCGTAGTGGGCCTTACACCGTCTTCCAGTTGGCAGGGGTTCAATCAGATGATGGCATGGGTGTGTGTGGAGTCCTTCCAGATACTGGTGGCTTTCCTGAGGCAGTGTGAGCCGGAGATGTCTTCGGGGGCTGGGGGAGGGCTGTGCCCCAGTGATCTCCTGCAGGCTGGAGATGAACCGCTGAGGAGCTTTCCTATCACAAAGGTGCCACGCAGAGTCGCGGTACGTGAGGATGCTCTCTGTGGTGCAGCGGTAGAAACGCCATCTGCAGCTGTTGGGGCAGACCAGCTTTCTTCAGCGTCCTCGGGAAAAGCTACCGTTGCTGTGCTGTGCTGGCCAGTGCAGCGGTGTCAGTGGACCGTTAAGAGGTCCTCTGATATGTGGATCCCCAGAAACCTGAAAGTGGACACTCAACTCTGCCCCTGTTGATGAAGACTGGAGCGTACTTGTCATCCTGTGACCTGTGAGCTGATGATTAGCTCCTTAGATTTTGCTGTATTTCAGGACTAGTTGTTCTCTGAGCACCTGCTTAATACACAACAGTACAATACAGTGGGGGAGGTAATCGCAGGGGTCTTCAATTCATTTGGATTCAGATGTGATCCTGAGCAATGATTGTGCAAAGACAGTAATCAGCTTAAAGTAGGAGGATGAATAAATAGATTGTCAAAATGATCACAAGCATGAACAGGATTTAACACTGAGGGGTTTTTGTTAATAAGCAGGTTTACTCATGTTTTAGACCCCCAAGTTGATGATCATCAAGCTGCAGAGTGCCATTTGAAGTGGTCTGCCTTTGAGAGCCTGATATGAAAAGATCATTTGATTTGTGTGCGGTATTGAAATTGGTAAGATGTTGTTCTGATGAAAACATAAAGTTTTGTTTTGTTTTGTTTTTATTTTTGGTATTGGTAACAATTTCTAGTAAATTAAACTATGGTGAAACTAGTCCTTCTTTGCTGAGGACCCCCTAGAAGCCCCTCAAGAGCTCCATTCTAAAATCACTGTTTTATATGGCATGCTATTGCATTATAGACAGCAGCTGTGGGAATTTTTTAATATGTCCAGACTGTTTGATCTGGTGGATTGCTGTGGGTATATAGCAGGCTTCTACATTTGATTAACATTAAGGAAGCATAAAGAAAAAAAATCCTTAACTCTTTGAAACCAAGAAGCCTGTGGGTAGGCTTTTAGGAAAGGTTTACCGTATTGATCTGAATATAAGACGATATTTTTTCCATTGAAAAGGCACCGGCCGGCATCAGGCGGGCCGGCCGGTGTGCGCCGCCACCCGGTTGAATGTAGCAGCCAGCTGACATGCCGGTCCGGCTGTCAGTTGGACGCTTTCTGAAGTTACCTCTGATACTGTCAAGGTAAATAAACATCCCTTAACCCCTTAACCCTGGCCCTGAGTGCAATGTGAGACGGTGGCGGTCTCAGAAAGAAGAGCTAAAAAATGCCCACAGCCAGAGAAGGGCTTTTCGTGGTCCCAAAACTGAGTCAACGAGACTGACAGGAGGGTGTGCGATTTTGTGAATGAGAAACGTAGTGAGGGACTGCCTGTTACGAGGGCTGTGATGCAGCAAAAAGCACTTGAAGTTGCCACAGAGCTCAACATAGCCTACCCCGCACTGAGTTTAAAGCTAGCATGGACTGGTGTCGCAGAATGTCCGTATAAAAAGTATTTTTCCAAAAAAGGGTCTTGAAAAAGAGGGGTCATCTTAAAATCCGATAAATCAGGATTTACCCTCTTAACAAAATTCACAGCACTTTCTTTTAATTGTATTTTTTTATTGGGGGCTCCTTTTGGTGTTAATTTCATTGTAGTTAAAATTTAAATATCTTTATT
>OMLB01040584.1:16411-27787 GCA_900302555.1 Myripristis jacobus
CATATGGTCAAAAGTTGTGATTGTATATGTCTGTCACAAATATCAGTTGCATGAGTGTCTACAGTCTATGCTTTGGTAGCTTAAAAGTTAAGGCTATCAAGTAAGTTCCAATGCATAGGTAATTAGGTAATAGGTAAAATTACTGTTGTAATTTTTTACATTAATATCAAATGTGTTGCCCATTCAGCGCTCCAAGAGGTTTTTGGGTCTCCTTGTTAACTCCTGAGTGCTCTGGTGAGACAAAAGTGGCCTGAATGGGGAAACCTGCTTAGTTTAGGTGTAAGGTGTATGGTATGATTATCTGTTTCTGTGTGGGACAATAAAGACAATCTCTCTCTCTCTCTCTCTCTCTCTCTCTCTCTCTCTCTCTCTCTATCTATCTATCTATCTATCTATCTATCTATCTATCTATCTATCTATCTATCTATCTATCTATCTATCTATCTATCTATCTCAAGCTGAATAGCAAGTCTTCTCTCTTGTAAGGAGCATTCTTGTCAGTCGTTTCCTTGCCAATCACTGACCTTCACTATGTTTGGGTTCTGTTTTCTTAGCTGTCAGTCACATCCACTCACAACAAGTCATTGAAAGAAATGTTGAGCGGAATGCACCTGTGCTTTCAGGTGCACTTATTTTAATGGATGTATTGTAATTTTAGCAAAAGTATGTGCTGACCAAGTATTCATAAAATGGAATTACTAATGCTGAGCAACCTTCAGTTTAGAGCAGCCCTTGACGCATTGTTTGAACTTGAATGGGACTGAATGGGCATGCATTCTCCACACACTGTTGCAGCTGATATTTGTGCTGGACAGATACACTGTTGAATGTTAATGTGAGGTCAAAGTGGGAGCGGTAGCACTGAATCTCTTGATTTTACGCTCTAATGCAAAGCGATACATCAGCGATTGCATGCCTACCTTTATTTTTGGCAATTAAAGATTCCTCTTCCTCTTCCACTGTAATATTCTGTCAAGTTATCTCAGTTGCTTTACAGTGGATCAGATGCAGCTAACCTTGTGATTTATGGCCCTACAGCAGTGATGCAGCAGCTGTAGACATGGCCTCTGGTGAGGCAGCCATCAGATCCATCGATGCGATAGTGTCAGGGCATTATCAAATGTCATCGCCGGCTTGCTGCTGACAGCCTTATCAGCGACAGTGCAAGGGAAGATCACAGACACTGGGATTCAAGCTTTTAACACACGCTCAATGGCACAGTCTGACAAACAGGCGTTATCACACACAGTGCATCTCATCTAAATCATTTCCCCCAGAAATGATCGATGTGCAATTATCTGATATGGAATAATGAGCCCTGCTTTGATAAGTGTTCCTAGACTGTACTGTATGGGATAATTCGTTGTCTCCTCATTATAGGACGTTGACTTACTTTGAAGAGCTGATAGCAGACATTTTCCGATTGAGTTGATAGCTCATTTCACTGAGATCTATGTGTTGTATAGCACATTGTAGAATAGAATAGAATGCCACTTTATCAAAAACACAATTTTAAATATTGATAGATTTCTAAGGATGGGTCCTGATTAGGGATGCACGATAATATCGGCATGACATCGGCATTGGCCGATATTCCCTTTAGAAATGAAATATCGGTATCAGCCTGAAATGAGAGAGATGAATGAAAAGATTTCTGCCAATATGACATGCCGACAGGTCAAATCTGCCCCGGTTTTGGCTGTTGCCAGGATTTTCTCCGGCCGAGCCTCGTCCAAACCTATTTCAGTGGGACGAATCCTACAGTTTTATATGAGAGACAATGTTATATAAAAATAAATATGGTTGTTTTACATAACCTGTGTTGAAGTAGTTTTCTTATTTTACCCAGTGGAACGTGCACATTTTGAAAAGCTTATGTCTGCATCTGCCAGTGGATCTTCACAATAAGAGCAGGCATAATAAAATTTTACGTCCACTGCAGGAGAGAGTTGAGGTTCTCTGCAGTTAGGTGGGAAAAAAAAAAACTTGCATATATTGGTATCGGCATCAGCATCAGCCTAAAGAGTTGGCTTGTTGGATATTGGCAAAAAAAAAACCAAAAAACAATATCATGCATCCCTAGTCATCATGACCTTTATGTCACGTTTTCAGTGCCAAACAAAGGGTCAAATAGTACAAAAAAACCCAAAAAACAAAACATTCCTCTTCATTTGTGTCATGGTTTTTACAGTATCCGTTGTGAAAGCCCCCATTTGTGCATTTATCTTGTATTAGTCCTCCATTAACACTGTACATGGTTCTTTCTAGTCACTTCCAGCAGCTGGAAAAAGAGCAAAACATCATATCTTTTTTAGAGAGGAAACGTACAGTGAAAAGCGGGACTTCTACACTGTCTGCATCTGTTTATTGAAACTTTAATCCTACAATATCGCACAGGCACAATGCCAACTTCTCTGACATCCCAGCAGTCTTTGCGGCCAGCGGGGGCTTCTTAACCAGAACCACCTGCTCCAGACGTCTGCTATGATGATTTGTTCTTGGCCATTTCAACTCTGACCCTGTGAACATGAGCTTCAAACACCATGGCACAACACCTCGGCATACTCTGCAGCTGTGTCTTTTCTAGTCCTGACTGACCCCACAGCTCCAGACATCAGAGAGGAAAGCCCGATCAGAGCTCCACAGAGTTATCCCCATGGCACATTACCTACTCTCAAAACGCAGCGTTCACTTTGGCCTGATGGCTCTGACATCTCCCAGAACCAAGCTAATGGAATTGTTACCTTGAGGAATGTTGCACTTTTATGAGGGATCCATGTTTTTTTTTTTTACATTGTTCCTGGCCAGAATCATAACAGATCATAACAGAATTTGAGCACCACACATACATCTCTTAGATGTGCAGAAACTGTAGATGCTTTATACGTCGTCTGCTTCCCTTAACGTGCTTTTTTTTTTTTTCTATTTGAAGACTCTTGCCATGCTTCTTTCCCCGAGTCTGAACACTATTCTAGGCTTATTTTTTTCCAGCTGCCTTGATCCAGAGGAATCTGCCGCGACTGACTGTTTTCCGGCCTGTAGGATGATCTTCCACCATTTCTGAGGCCTTGGGGAGTAGTGTCATTAGCTGGTTCTCAGAGCACAATGGCTGGAAATTAAGTTACTATTTATCCGTGCTGAGCAAAGGAAAAGGCAGCTGTGGGGCAGAGAGGCCCAGGAAGACTTTAGTATTGATTTTGCTGAAGGGTGCCGGCTAGCCAAGCCAGATCTTGTTTTCTTAGTGTGCCATGTAAGGATGGAAAGAGCGGGGAGCACAGAGTAGGTGGTTAGAGCGAGTCAGTAGGTTCGGAAACAGGAATATCATAGGATACCCTTTGTCTGCTACACTCTTGCGCCTTCTCACTAAACATCAAAGGCTTTTATCCAAGTATTTCCTCTTGCACAGCATTATTAAAGTAACGATCTTTTGGTAACAGGCAATATGATCACAGTGAAACATAGCTTCCTTTTAAAATCTGCTGTTAAGTGATTCTTAAAGTGTAAGTACAAAGGGATATTGCTTCTGATATGATCTATTGTCTGGGTGGACTGGACTTGACAGCACTCCTCGCTGTTGGCTTTTAACTTGGGTGATCAACAAAATGGGTCATCCTTCAGGTCTTTTTTTATTTTGTTCATCAGCAGTCTTAGCTGTGGTGCCTTTGCACTATACTTCCTAGAGATCGCTGATCAGAGTGCTACTACAAGGTCCTTTTCCTCCGATTTTTTTCAAATGGAGCTCTTTTGTTTGGGTGTTGAGCCACAGAGGCTGTTCCTGCTCATGCTTAATGCTCATGTCTCCTTCTGTGTTTATTTATTTATTTATTTATTTATTTTTGCAAGTAAGCCGTGCTTGCCTGCAACCTTCGCTTGTGGAAACATAAAACATTTTACTTCCAGTGTGCCTGAGCTTTTCCTCCAGAAAGATGCACCAAACTCCAGTGTTAATGGTGCAGATGTAAACAATTCAGGAACTGGGTTCAAGTTGAATATTTACTGTGCTTTATCCAATGATTACAGAGAGTAGCAAAACAGACACGTCACATGTTATAACTTTAAGACGTCTGACTTCCTATGACCTCTGCCAACAGAGCTGGATTTGGGGTTGTATTCTTGCCCCTTTTCGTTGGTCTGTCTGTTTGTTTTTCTGTGTCTTAGCAGGCTGTCTCTAAAAGTTATGAACACCTGAACCATGAATGCCTGAAACATGAATATAAATATACAATGCAAATGCTACACTGATGCGATGTGATGTGAAGTGATGTGGGATGTGTGACTGACAGGTGGGAGCAGTGAAGGAGGCAGCGGCGAGAAGGCATGCTGGAGGATTGGTCTTAAGGTAGCCTGGGACATCCACACGCCTGGCCTGGCCCTGCCACTGCAGTCGGGTGACTGCTATTACATGAGAGGTACAAAGCCTATTCTGCACACACATATAGACACACACACACACACACACGTTTAAAAACACGGAGACCACAAGACTTACTCACACTGTTAACCACCACGTGTGATTGTAGAGGAAGGAACACTTAATGACCTGATGTTTTTGTTCCTTTATATGCTCATATGCACACATAGAGACGCCTGGCCATACACTAGAATGCACATGTAAACACTGATGTTCACACATGCAAACGCACTCACACACACACACACACACACATACATATACACATAAGAGCACACTCATGCACACATAAACTCACCCACACACACACCACGGTGTCCTAGTTGGCAGGAAGGAAGACTTTTATTACCCTGTGTTTTAGTGTTTGTTGTTCTTTGTCCCAAATGACCCATGCAACAGGATGAACTTCAGCCTTACTCTCTCTTCTCTGTCTCTCCCTGTCTCACTCTCTCTCTCTCTTTCTGCCCGGGATGGGGAGGGGGGGACAGGGCCTGCGTACAGAGCCTAAAGGTTCCATGAAATTGTGTGCATTAGAGAGGTTACGAAAACCAAATGTTATTTTATGAAGTCCTGTGACCCAGCGCCGGCCATGTCTCTGTGGAGCAGACAGACAACGAGCCACAGGGGCGTAAATCATAGCTTAATGCTGATGGCTGCAGCAGATGCCTCCACCCTTCTCTCCTCAGCCCCATGGGCCCTTGCAGGCCTCCTTAGTTCTTGCTGTACTGTACTGCACCGAGCGTCAGGACATATATCCACATCGCAGCAGTGGCTTGTGCTCAAATGGACAAGAGGTTGGGACCCCTCGCTGGATGGATGGGGAATTTAATGTTTTATGAGAGCCGATGTTGATGTTAATGGCATACTGGTTTCACATAAGTATACAAGGACAGTCGGCGCAGGCCAGGACTAAATCTCTTTGTGTCTGTGCCTGACAAACTGATCTGTTCCGTGTATATATGTATATACATATGTATAGCCATTTATGTTTAATTAATTATTTTAAAAATTATTTCTAGTTAGCCTCAAAGGAGCAAAAGACAAATATTTAATTCATGTAATTTTTGAAGGCAAAAAATGGGCTTGCCTTTTAACCATTTAAACCATGATGTTTTCTTACAGTACAATGTAGACTAAACAGGGGATATATCCATTTAATGTTTATTCAGCATTGTTTTTGACCTTAATCCTAACTGAGAGGCCACTGGGTTGATTCCTGCAGCAGCCGCTCATTCAGAATAACTTCAGTCAAAGAAAACTGTATTGCCATTTGCAGTAGGTTACATCTGATTGTATGGCTCTGTTCTGGGACCTCTCTATAAGATTCACCAGTTGTATGCATAGAGGGGAATCAGCTGAGCCGTCTGAACTAGCGCTAAACCCAATTTATAACCATCTACTGTACAATGTGTCGTGTCATAAATGGGATGAATAGGATGAATGAGAGCTCGGTTGCGCCAGTAAGAAGAGTGGTAGAAGCAGTCGTGAAGGGTAGTTACTTCCATAAATCTAAGAGGTTCAGCTACAGTGAATTCACCAGTTCCTGTCTCATTTCAGGGCATTCTACTTTTCATATATATAAAAAAAAAAACATTTATTAAGAAATGAGTAACACAAACAAAAATTAAATACAATCTAAAATCAAGTTGAATACATCTGCTCAGCAATAGAAACTGAGCCTTTCAGAGTTTGTGGAGAATCTCAAACTGAAGTAACAGTAGTAGCACATTTTACAATTACAAATAAAAAAAATAAATAAAAAAGGTTAATCTGTGTGTTTTTTACAAATATTAGCAAATTTGTCCTTTTTTTTTTTTAATGAATTCTTGAATAGGTGGCTTTTCAGTTGAGAGCTGTGGTGTCTGTATCCAGTATTGAGCTCAGACAGGGCCAAAAACCGACCACCTTTAGTTGGATGAGATTTACAACAGAACATTCAGTTTCGGGCCAGCTGCGATAATAGAGTGATGGGCTGTTGTGCCGGCTATTCTAATGGGACTTGACTGTCGCGGATCAATGGGGATTTATGCTCCACTTGGTGAATGCGCCCTTGAGAGGCCAACTGCTGCACGACGATAGCGGCTCGCACACTCCTCGCCCGTCTGTCGCTTTGTCGGCCCACCTGAATTAAACACTTGGCACAATGTACGAACATACGCATGCAACTATAAATTTACAAATGCACAGCCACACACACACACACACACACACTTCAAGAATGCAGTTTTCTTGGCTATTAGAGAGTAGACACTCACAAGTAGAGAGCTGCCGTCATCAAACCGAGCGTTTAAAATAAAGTCTTCCAGCGTCTGAGTGACATACACCGTTTAATAAGTAGTTTGTGGTATTTAAAGAAAAATACAATGGCGTATAACCGCAGACACCATAATGTCTTTTCAGCACCATTTGTCACCGGCTGGCCCTTTTGAACTGCTAATGTCTGAGTCGCTGGAGGCAAATTGAATCACCGTTATTTCCACCCAAATGGAATTTCAGCGGTTAAAAAAGAACAATGCAAGTCTTGACACCAGGCCTGTTCAATAATCAGATTTCCAGCTCCCAATGCACAGGGGGATTGGAGAAAAGAGTTGACCCAATATATTTAAAAGCCTGCTTCCTGGAAAAAAGGACAAGTGGCAGCAGGCGTAGGGGTTGACAGAAAGATAAATATTTATTACAGTTATCGAGTTTGCCTCTCCTCCCTCCTGATCCCACTGAGGTGTCAGACGCGCCAAGAAAAGAGCAGATTGATGGAGATAATTTGTTATTGGATATAAACAGTTTTAAAGACGCAGAGTAATTCTGCCCAGAGACCTAATCCCTCACAATCTCATCAGGGGAAGAAAACACCGGCAAGTTGTTTTGTTTGTCACAATCTTTTTTTTACCCTTCCACCAAACAATAATATCTTCCTCCCAAAGCATTTGGCTGTTTGACTTTCAAATCACAGGCATTAGCCGGTGTACTCTTGCTCAAGGCGGGTGTAAATATGCACATGTGCTGTGAATGACAGCTCTGTCATGGCTAAATTAATTATTGGTGTGAGGCAAATAACGGCAGAGCTGAGAAACATCTATACACACAAAGAAACACATGGAGGGATACACAGGAAACAGCAGTAAGGCCTCTTCCTGAAGCTCCTGTGATACTGGACAAATGTTTGTTGGTATGGCTCTTCCATCTTGACAGATTGAGCGCGATCTGGTTTTGTTTGGTAATTAAAATTATAGTACAATGCTGCTCCTTCCATTTGATTGGCTGCTGGACGGAGTGCAATCTGTCTGAGTGTGTGACTTGATTTAGTTGCCATGTTCACTCATGCCCACCTTTTCAGCTGATTTTTCTATTGTATTCTCTTCCTCCTTGGTCTGTTTCTGTTATAATGATAAAAAAATAAATGCAAGATCAAATTTAGACTTGAAGGCATTCTCTTCTCTTCTGTTCTGTTCTGTTCTGTTCTGTTCTCTTCTCTTCTCTTCTGTTCTCTTCTCTTCTCTTCTCTTCTCGTCTTCTCTTCTCTTCTCCTCTCTTCTATTGTATTCTATTGTATTCTACTCTGCTGAAATAAAATCAATACTGTTATGTGATCTCTTCTATTCTGATGCCATGTTCTGTTCTGTAAAAAAATAAAGTCGATTCTTGCAGGTGATCTTTTCTGCTCTGTTGCTGTTCCTGCTCTATTCTGCTCTGCTCTGTGGATGGTGGGAGATTGATGGTGCTATTGTTGGCGTGCTGATAGTTTTCCTTTCCCTGTATCTACCAGATGACCTGAACAGTACCCACCAGCACTGTGTCCTAGCCGGAGACACCGCCCGCTTCAGCTCCACACACAGAGTGGCCGAGGTGAGTGGCCGCTGGGCCTCAGACGGGCACCACAATGCTCTGACTTCTGTGCCCCTTCGTTTCTCTGGGGAATTCTGGCAATTGTAACAAGAAATTTTGAGAGTCTGTCAGAGCCCGTTTAAGACACTAAAAGTGCATCTGGTGAATGAAGATAGCTAAAACTGAAAAAGACAGCATGTCCCTTTAAAAAATATAATGTCGTTCTTGGTTAAAATCCCCATAACTCCAGTTTTGATCAAGGGTTGAGAAAATGTTACAGTGACACATGAAACTTTTTCATGAACCCGAGGGTTTCGTTTGACAACAGCAATTCGTTGCACTTGTGTCTATGAAATGACATTAAAAGTTTAAACACGTTTAACGTATTGGTAGACTGTGCGTCAGGCGTTACCATCAGCCATTAGCTATGGAAGATGCATTTCCTCTGACATAAAATAAAGCTGCTATACTGCCCGTATTGCACGTATGTTGCATTGTTTCCAACAGAACCACTGAAGCTCAAAAATTGAGGTTTGCTTTTCATACAGTGCATTTCCATTATTGAGATATTAAGATAGAGTCGTGTTGTGTTTTGTACCGACATCAATACTTAAGAAGGAACAAAAAACAAAGAAACAATAACAGATCACATCTATATATATGTAGTTTTAAAAGCATACTCCATAAATGTATTCAAATTTAAGTTTATGTTCATACAAGTATCTGGTCTGTCTTTTCTGGGTGTGTTGTAGCTTATTTAGGTTAAGCATTTGTTTGTATTTGTGCATACTGTGAAAAAATATCAAAAGTATACTCACATATATAGATAAATATGATCCAGAGCTGCGTTTTCTACAGATCCGGGAGAACGTCACATTGCTATAATCCTGACAGTAATGCATCGTTCCATGTTTAGTGAGGGTTAGTTGTTAGACCGCAGCTCTCTGGTGGATATTTATCCATATAGATAGCCTTACATGCCCTAAAAATCACCTTTTGCCTTACATTTAGGTTAATTGTCAGAAGCCTGGGACAAACTCAACCCACTGGTTTAGTGTGTAATATTACTTGACTGGGCTCCCCCCTAACAGTGTTCCAGTGGGACCCTGGACTACATCCAGTCGCGCTGCAAAGAGGTCCTGTCCAACCTGCACACTGACCCAGAGACGGGCACCCACAGCCTGCAGACCCTGCTGCCGGCCACACTGCAGCACTGTGAGGAGGTCCACAATGAGGTGAGGGCTTGGTGGTGTGTGTGTGTGTGTGGCTGTGAGTTTGTATGTGTGTGTATGCTTGTATACATATATGTGTATGTGAAGCTGGTCAGTGCTGTGTATATGTTCCTGCATACAGAGATCTTTCTGTATGCAGCTCTTTTGGCCAAGTATTATTTCATATGCAGCATACAGTGACTTTATCCACTCTGTGACCAAGTTTAAAATGCTTTAAATTTTCTGAGTTCTGGTTAGAAAACACCTACATAGGCCGCTTTAATGTGGTTTCTACTCTTTCTGCTATTTGAAATGTGAAGCTGGAAACTCCATCCATCAAGCACCCCAAGGTAGTTCAAAATGCAAAGAACTAGAGATGTTAAGATGTAAAGATGAAAGATGTTTAAAAAAAAAAAATAGAACCCAGTATTGGGTTCTTCAGTGACTTTTAGATATTTTTTATTAATTTGTTTTTGTTTTTCTCAACTCGTATTATTATGAATTATTATTAATAATACTACATTATTATTAATACATATTAATACATATCCTTCGGGTATGTATTATAACTTTTTTAAATATTTCACTGACATTATATTACATAATAAAAGCAAAAATGTATAGGAACCCTGATATATTTGCCCTTTCTGTTTAGAGCTGTGGACCTTGCTGTGACTCCTCTGAATACAGGTTAAAGCTCACTAAAATGCAGTCTGGGAGCCTGCCAGCAGTGCACCTTCTACTCACTGGCTTGTCTCTACTCAGGCAAATGTCTCCAGTATGAAATCCAGGTTGCTCTCACTTGTCCTGGCCTGTGATGGATTGTAAGCCAATAGCCTGTCCATATGTTATCTACGGATGGCGCCGTGCCCCCACCCCTCCTCCTCTCTCCAACTATGTTTTTATACACAACAATGAGTGATGCTGGTTTGGGATATGGGGGGATATAGTGAGGTCAAAAAAAAGGGACAGTGTGGTCTGGCTGTGGTGCTGCTAGCAGCTTGCATTAGCCTGCCGGAGGCCAACGGTTAATATAGCACTTCACCTCTCTCCCTTTGCACCCCTGGGCTCCAAGCGCACTTCCAAGCCGACGCTAGCACCCACGCCTCTCAGCGGGACCCCATGACAGATGAGCCTGGCGTAAGGTTGTTTAAAGGTTGTAGGCAGTATTAATTATTCAGCACTGCCAAACAATAGGGCTGTCTGTGTCAAGAGGAGCGCTGCACTACACCTGCTAGCTTGGCGCATAGCGCCACAGGATTACCTAGCATAGGCCCCTGCCAGGAGGGCAAAACACGTTTATTTAGGAAAACAGGACACTATTTATAAAAGAGCAAGTGTGTGCGTGCGTGTGTATGTACGTGTGTGTTTAAGAAAGGGGGGCGGGTTTGCTCTCGGGGGCTCATGCTTACCCTACCTGGTGCTTGCTATGATCGATGTGGCCATTTGTTTGGAGTTGCCCATGAGAGCAGAACACCCACTTAAATGATGTATTGTTGGTGGAGTTATTTATGATGGCAGCCTGCTTCGGCGCTTGGTGGGTGCATATTGTGCGGGTCGTGTTTGACATGAACGACCGAGGAGCGAACAAGCTGGAGACGCACAGGCAGCCTGACCTGAGCAGAGCCTTATGGGCCTCTCCTTAAAAAGTGCTAAACAGAGAGGGCCAGCGGCAGCTGACATGCTTGGATGTTGTGTGATGCAGTTGGAAAGGGGGCATGGGCGGGAGCTGACAGTTGTCAGAGGAGGTGGGTGGGTCTGACGATGATGAAGCAGAGCGTCTGCCACCTGAGTACGAGTGTTCGGGGAAGGGACAGGAGGGTGGCGTGTCGAGTTGAAGTAGGGGTTGATGAGAGAGACAAAGAGACAGAGGCAGAAATGGAGAAAACCAAAGTTCCCACCTGTTTGTTAAGCTTGGTCTCTCTCACTGTT